>CAUYPO010099194.1:0-13950 GCA_963574435.1 Cheirogaleus major | reverse complement strand
CTTTCGGGGGCCTTTCTCCTTCCAGTTCTCCTCTGCAGCTTCTTCTCGTGGAGTCTCCTGTAGTTTCAGGCACCCTTCTTTCTGACCCTCATCCGATCTTTGTTTGTCTGCCTGTTTATTTATTTATTTGCTTTCTTCTAAAATCTGTCTTTCTTGCAGAGACACTCTGGTTGGTGGTTTTTCTCGTCTGCCATCTTACTGAGAATCTGTCACTTGCTTTGATAAGCAAGTCTGGAACCATAGACAGAGCCAGCTTAAGTTAGTCTGTCTGTAAAATTTGTTTATTCACAGTAGTTTTTATTTTCTTGACATTGCCTTATCTTTCTGTTTAGTTAATAGTGGACACAAAGTAGTCCATAGGATCTCTGCTGATTACTTCTCCTCGTTGTAATACCCTTCCTGAAAAACCAGTGCTAGACAGAAGTGCTTAAATAATAAAACAGGGAATAAAGTGTCTTTAGTTAGACAAACCTGGCTTTCATTGCTACCTCTTCCACTCACTAATTGGGTGACCTTTGATAAGTGTTTCGATCTCACAATGACTCTCTCTATCAGCAAAATGGTTGAGGGTATAAGAGAAGATGTGTTGAGAAAGAGACTTTCAATTTACACCATGCATGCCTCTCTACTCTGTCACAGGAGGGCAAAATTTTAAAAATAATTTAAAATAACAAAATAAGTAGTGATCATGGTATCCTATCAACAGGACCATCATGAGTATTAATTGAAATAACATACATGCTCAATAGAGTTTTAACTTAACCCGTATTTCTACTGTTCCAGGTACAGAACAATCCTAATTTAAATGGACAGTTGCATTTCACAGATAATAAAAGTACATTTTCTATAAAGGGTCCAATTTGCTTGTTTTTCCTATAAAACCCTGGGAGCAATCCTTAGAGCCCAGTTGGGTTCTGTGAGAACAGTTTGGAATTCCTTAAAAGCATATGGGTATTGCTGTACAGATTTCCACTGAGGGACCTTTGATAGGGCAAAACTCAAAAAATGCTATTAAAAGAAGAATTTAGGTTACCTTTAAAATAGATAGGGATTTGGATCCATGATGGTAACTAGTTGAAGAGAGATGAGAGAAGAAGAATATCCTAATGAGAAAGAAAAGAAAATCAATTTTGTGATTCATATTTATTGCACACATGCCATTCATCTTGAACTAGTCACTACCTCTCATTCTTTGAATTCCTGAATCATACCTCACTCCTGAATCATACTACATCCCAACTCTTGCACTCTTTCTATCTGACCCTTAAAATGGCTTCAGAATTCTTCTCAACACTAAGTCCTGGCAGCCAGAATGTTCGATCAGAGTTGGCATAAAATCTGAAACCTATAAGTCATCAATAGGTTTCAATTTTCATTTAAGAGATTCATCCAATGACCAAGCTCTACAGTTTGTAGACCTCCTTATTTTAATGACATCCTCTCTACTTCAGCCATCTACTTCCACCCTAGACACGGTCACTAGTGGGAACAGTTGTCTTAATGTCCTTCCATGTTACAACAACATTCAATCTTCCCAGTGTTTTCGTGATTCCACTTCTTTTGTCCTTGCTCTTTGACCAAGGAGGTTCATTTTTATCTAGAAGTTCCTCTCCTATCTTTTCTTCTAATCCTGGCCCCTGTGATGAGACCCTAAACCACTTTCTGCCATCATCTTCAAATTTCTTGAAGATTCAAGATTCCCCCATCCCTTGCTATATCCACCCAGCAAAACATGGTACAGGATTAGTACTGCAGTTTTCTTTTTCCTTCTCCAAGAAGCTGAGTGCTGATGGAGAAAATCCTACAACCACGCTGATTCACGCAACAGCAGACTCCTGGCCTCAAACCTCACCCTGGATCTCAGTGTCGCCAGATAATTCTTGCTCTTAACTACTTTGATCAGCTCTTCTTCCACTGCCCTCAATGATTCGTTCAAATATTTTCCATTTTCTTAAAGGACTTTCAATCCTTCTATCCTCTGCAAATAACTTTCACTGTTACTTTATTGATAAAAACAAGGAAATATCATTTTTCGACTGCTTCGGCTTTCTGAACTTTCCCTGTAAATATACCTACAGCATTACCTACCATTAGTGTACAGATCATGACAAATGACACTGTCCCATTCACTGTTATTATCCCCAAGCTGTTGTGCTTGCCAGAGAATCCCCGAAGCCTTGCTGATTGAATCCACACGGACTATTGCTACCAACTTCAGCTGGACCTGGGTGGCTACCCAGAGACCTTGGAGTCTGCCTAGGTCATGTCTACCTTTCTCAGGTTCCTGAGGCTACCTTAGCCCCTCTCACCTTCTGTGTCACTGAGCAGAAGGGGGCCCTCTGACCCCAGCTGTCCTCTTTGATTCCCTGCATTCCAGCTCCTACAGCTCTTTCTTTATGCTCATGACTGAGGAAGTAACCCCTCCCTGTGACAGCCAATTCCGCTGCCTATTATTTATAACCCTAGACCCTATCCATCAATTATCTTGTCTAGCACCTGCATTTTTCAATCTCTCCATCTTGTCTTTATAGTGAGATCTCTCACAGCCTTAAAAATAAAATAGAATAAAAAATTTTAACTTCTTACCCAATGGAGTTACTGCCTCATCTTTCCCCTCCATTTCATCAAAAAAAACTTTTTGCAAGTCTTTACCATTGGCCTCCATTTCCTTAAAATATATTTTTCCCTAGCCCTTAACATGTGGCTTCTATTCTCATTGTCTTACTGAAATTTCTCTCTTGAAGGTTAACAGTGAGTAACCCACAAAGCCAAGAGTTTTTTCTCTGCTATTATCCACCTAAACCCCGGACTGAAATATTTGTAAGTTTTTGGCCTTTCCCATCTTTAAAAAGAAACTTTTTTTACTCTAAAGTAAAATATGCATACAAATGTGCACAACACATAAATATACAACTTGACAAACTGTTATCCATCCCAGGACAAGAAACTGTAATCACCTCTCAGGACAAGAAATTAAATGATGCCAGCCTCCCCGCAGTGAGCTGTGAGCCTTCCACGTCACATTCCACCCCCTAAAGGCAACCATTACCTGATTTTCATATCAATTACTTGTTTTTCCTTATTCTTTCACAGCTAGTGTATATCTCTAAATATTTAGTTTGCCTATAAATGGAACCATACACTATATACTTTTTAAAATCTGGCTTCTTTCACTCAACATTATATTTGTGAGATTTATCTGTTTCCCTTCATCTAGGTGTAGCTTATTACTTTTTATTGCTCTTACAGTGTTCCACACAATATACCACAATTTATTTATCCATTATGCTGTTGATGGCCATTTGAGTTGTTTCCAGATGGAACTAGTATGAATAGCACTGCTATGAACACTCTTGTGTATGTCTTTTGATGTATGGACACACATTTCTTCTAGAGATACGCCTAAGAGTAGAATTACTGAGGAATAGATTGCATTATATTCTACTTTAGTAAACAATGCCACACTGTTCTCCAGAATGTTGTGTTTGCCCTCATTTATACTCCTACCAGCAGTACATCAGTTTCTACAGCTTTAAATCTTCACCAAAACTTGGCATAGTCAATCTTACTAATTTTAGCCATAAGGGTAGATGCGTATTTTTAATTTGCTTTCCCATGGTTGCCAATTGAGAGCCTTTCATGCATTTTGGGCATTTGGATATCCTTTTTCTTAATGAAGTACCTTTTCAAATCTCTTGCCTGTATTACATTTGCTGCTTTTCATTTTCTTATTTGTTTGTAGTAGTTCTTCACATAGTCTCCATCATGTCCAGCATCAGTTATATGTGTTGCCAATATCTCCTCCACTCTATGGCTTGCCTTTCACTCTTGTAATGATTACTTTTGAAGGACAGAAGTTTTTAACCTTAATTAAACTGTTTGACCTTTTCCTAGTGGCTAGTGTTTTTGGTCTCCTTTTTAAAAGAATATTTCCTAGACTTTGTTCTTGAAGTCTTTTCTTTTCAATGTTCTTGGGACCCTGCATTTTCTTAGTTCTCCTCTCCTTTGCAAGGATCTATCTCAGTTTCCTTCGTGGACTTTTCTTCTTTCCCCCATCCTCTGTGCAGCTACCTCAATATAATGTGTTGTCCTCTGCCTCTTTGCTCAATACCCTTCCTCCTCAACTTTCACCTCTCAGCGGATCTCCTCCTCTCCCCAGCACCAAACTAGAGTATCCATGTCCTGGGCAGTTCAATTCAACAGCTCAGTTCCACAATATCTATTGGGAAATGTCTCAATATCAGGCATTGTGCTGGGTGCTGGGGCCACTCAAGTGAACATCACACAGTCCCTTCCCTTGGGCAAACCACTGAATGAAGATACCTATAATCTGGCCACACTAGTGTCTCAAATATTCTAAGATCATCATAAACTCACCTATTCTCCAACATGCTATTACTGATGGAGTAATGGCACCATCATCTCCTTAATCACCCAAGATGCAAGGGTCATGTTGAACTCTTTCTTGCTCATCTAATATCCAATGATGTGACATGCCCTGTTTGTTTTAAGCCTACACTTTATTTCTTTTTACTTTTTTTTTTGGAGATGGAATCTCACTCTGTCACCTGGGCTAGAGTGCCGTGGTAGAAGCCTCGCTCACAGCAACCTCAAACTCCTGGGCTCAAGCCATCCTCCTTTCTCAGTCTCCCAACTAGCTGGGACTACAGGCATGCATCACCATTCCTGGCTAATCTTTCTATTTTTAGTAGAGACAGGGTCTCACTCTTGCTCAGGCTGGTCTCAAACTCCTGACCTCAAGCAATCCTCCAGCTTCGACCTCCCAGAGCACTAGGATTACAAGCATGAACCACCACACCTAGGTAATCCTACACTTTAAACTCCCATCTTCCCTTCTTTCCATTCCCACTGATGGCCCTCACATTCAGTTCCTTACCATGCCTCTCATGGAGGGCTGAACTGGCCTCCTGAATGAATCTCACATCCAATCTCTTCCGCTTCTTACTCAGCAGGCTCCATTCTCATGGGTCATTTTGCCTTGGGCACAAGTTTTCAAGAAACAACAGTTATCTGAATGATAATCTTATTCTTACTATTATCCTGAAGTCTCTTCAAAGGCAAGGATTACACAAAGTTTTTTTACTCATCTTTGAGAAATATTTACTTGCTCCATTAGCTGGCATGGACCTTGAGGCTCTGGGTGCTTCATAAGTCACCTGATTTGGCTGGCCTGAGCAGTAAACAGCTCACTAATGTGGACAGCTAAGGGCTAAACGCATGGCTTCAGCTCTAAGGGCCATGAAGGCCAGAAGCTCCTGATAAGTTCCCACTCTAGCCTTGGCAGGAGATTCTAGGAAGTCCTCTACCCTCCCAATTTTATTACATCCTTCACAACTTTGTGATTCTGGATTATATTTTATCAGGATATTTGTTCTCTACTCTTTGAAAATGGAAGGTACCAGGACAATTCATTCATGTGGTTCAGTTATTTAGAAATCTTTCATGAAAAACTCCCCACAGCTGTTTAGGATTTGGCTCCAATCTACCTTATTGGCTTGATCTCCTTATTTAGCATACCTACCACCAAGGCAGATTCCTGGCCATACCTTGTGTGTGTTCTGTGCTCTCTGGCCCTTGGTCAGGCTGTTATATTTGTCTACAAAGCCTTCCTGCACCATCTTGGCATGTCCAGATCTTATATCTCCTTCAACTTCCAGCTCAAATGCCTCCTCTTCCATGGAGTTTTGGTGAGGTCTCCAGCCAGAAGCACGTGCTTCCTTTCTGAACCTCCATAGCTGAATTTTTTACTTCTGACTACACCAATTACTCTCCTCGTAGGCTGAGTGTAGTAGCTGGCTATTTACATATCACTTGTCCTCCCAGGCCACAAACCTGTGTCCTACTCATTTCCGTGTTCCTCGCAAAGCCTCATAGATTGCTTCTGCATGGTAGACGCTCAGTAACTATTTGTTACATGATTGGGTTATTGAAGATATGTTATAGGCAAAGCTCAATGGTAAGCACTGTACAAAATACATAAACAAATGCAATTCCATTTCTGCTTTGAAAACTTAGAATCTAATAAGGCACTTACATAAATACTAATATAAGAAATATTAGCATATTATATATTTCATAAATAAGGCTTAAAATGTTACAACTTTAATCCTTTAAACCAGTTTTGTTCAACTTGCAAAATGCATAGAATCTTTTAAAGAAAAGACAACTATTGCAAAATTCACTTGAATTATTTTTATCATGTTATTACTTAAATAAGAACAAACATAAAGCTTAAGCTTATAGCTTTTGGCACCTATAAAATCAATACACATTTATAAATTGTAACCAAGCAAAATTATTCTTTATCATATTAACTGATTCAGGCTACAAAATGCCTTTAACAAGCTCGGAGGAGCTTGATGGAGAGTGATCTGGGGTAAGGGAGGCTATTGTCTCTCATATCTCCTTGCAAAGGCTTCTGCTCATGAAGCGTTGGGAACACTTCTGCTCATGAAGCGTTGGGCAGAGTTTCAGGCTGGGGAGTATCAGAGTCTGCTCCTCTGATGTGGTACAATGGGTGAGAAAGGGAAGTGGCAGAGGCAG
Source organism: Cheirogaleus major (assembly GCA_963574435.1). Classification (NCBI taxonomy): domain Eukaryota; kingdom Metazoa; phylum Chordata; class Mammalia; order Primates; family Cheirogaleidae; genus Cheirogaleus; species Cheirogaleus major. The sequence goes on along the minus strand of CAUYPO010099194.1, from coordinate 7,386 downwards.
CCACGCAGAGGAAATTCTCAAGAAGAGGGATTCTAGCAGCCACAAAGAGACGTAAAGGCCAGAAAGGATCCCAGGAAGCATGTGAAAAGAGCATCTCAGAAGAATGCTCTTGGGAACATTTATTTCAAGTCCTTGCTCTCTCTTAGGCTCTCTGCTAAACACTTGCCATCAATGCCATCATTTAATCCTCATGGTAAAACCATGAGATAAGTACTACTATTAATCATAGATCAGGAAATGAGCATGAAGGAAAGTTCATTATTTCTAAGTCACAAAAACTGGCAAGCAAGAGAGCCTGAATTTGAATCCAGATTTGCCTGACCCCAGAGTCTGAGCCTGTAACCAATACACAAGACCACCTCTTGGCTGGCTGCTGGCCTCCTGGATCCTTGTACTTGTATTGTTTCTAAATGACAGCTGGAGAATATTACTAGGAAGAGCAACTCCCCCAGCCCCTCAGGATAGGGCACCAACCATGCCTGTACCCTCCGGGGCAATGTGGGGAGGGGGGAGAGCAGAGTTGGAGCGTGTTTTAGAGGGGTCCTAGGACAAGTCATGCTCATAAGGACTGAATTTCAGAAGGACCCTCCCTGAGACTTCGCTCAACACTGGTTTCAACTCCGAATACCTTTTAAACCTGTACTGTGCTCCTAGCCCTGTGTTTAGTGGTGGGTTGGTTTGGAATTTTTGAACTACCCCAGAGGTGTTTATAGCTCCCACCCATGGGGTCAGGATATGTTGAGTGTGTGAAAGAGAAATCTGGGGTTGGTAGGCTGATGTTTATTAGAGCCATTCAGGCAGTAAGGAGGTAGCTCCCTTCCAAGCAGCTGGTACTCACACAGATCTGTACGTTCACACTGAGGACAAGGTTGGTGAGGGGTCAATGACAAGCATTTATATGTCTCCCAAAAGCATGTATGTAGAACCTACTGGGTACATAACGCAATGTGCAGATCCAAAGAAATAAGTCAGGGTTCCTGCTCTTCTCTCTAGTTGTTGATGACACAGCTGAGGAGATAAGAAGATTTAAGTTTACAGAGCAAAATAGACAACTCAGGATACTTCTCTACAAAGGTCACAGAGAGAAAAAAAAGAAATAAACAACTTGGCTTCAAAACAGCACCAGCCACCCCCAAAAGTTACTATGTCCACAGATAGGGCTAGTTATAGACTTAAGTTATAGACGTAAGGGAACGAGGCAGAGGAATCTCGGTTTTCACCCTCACCTCTCTTCTGAATCTTTCCCTGAGTTCCACAAAGCTAAATTGGGAGAGAGAAATCTGATTTAACATTCACTTCCTTCAGATTCTTCAGTTCTATGGGACCCAGAATGGGATCACTGGGGTGTTTGAAGCCTAATGCCTAAGTGTTCTAGGGAACCCCAGGGATTAAGAGATCAACAGACATTGTTCCTGAGGGTAGGGACAGTATGTTTGAGTTCCTATCACCTAGAGCAGTGTCTGGCACATAGCAGTTGTTCAATAAATGTTGGTTAATGAATCAGTCAATGGTATTCCAGGGATTTGAAAGGCTTGATGAGAGTAGCATGGTGGTGGGTCGAGTGATCGAGTGATGGGTGGAAGAACAGGGAAAATTGGCAGCAATTGCTGGAAGCTTTTGATGCCCTACAAGATGCTGGAAAAAATCTAGATTCAAATCAGAATGCCCAGGCTTCACTAGAGACCTCATGCTGCTGCCCTCTCTCCCGAACAGATGCCATCCCACTATTTGATTTCATCAGGAAAGCAGGAGGAAAAAACGATATTTTGCTTGAGGCTGTTTTTAGAAAATGAGAGAGAATAGAGTCATTCCTGCCTGTCACTGCTGCTTGCTCCATTTAAACAGGCAAGATTCAGGGATGAGCAAACTATTAATGTAAAAAAAAAATCAAATACTCTGACAAGAGTATTTATGAAATACTCTGACAAGAACTACAGTGTGTTCTTTGCAAAACGTGGTTTGGACAACACTCAAAAGTGGTTCACATTATCATTACTGGTTAGGGACATTTTGTTATCCATTTTAGTTCACTTATCTTATTTTTGACCTCAAGAAAGAGCTAAGAAATCTACTACTAGTCAAAAATTTAGAAAATAAATATTCTATCTTTACTGAAAAGGAATTTTAATATAAATTAAGATGTGACAAGGTATCTTTCCTCTGTTAGACACATAAGAAATTTTGCTTTGTTATTTATAGATTTCATAACCTGTGATTCATATTCAAAGAGAAAGCAGCAGCCCACCAGGGAATTGCTCACATGAAAAGTAACTTATTATATTAACTCAATTAGATGCACGTTAGAGTCTGTTCTCTATGTGGAAGAAGCTGAACAATAGCATATGAACCCACTGTCGTTCAAGGGCCTGAGAAACATCCTGGGTTTTAAAATGACTCACAGGAAAATAATGAACAGCCCAAAGCTCACAAATTAGGGTAAAAAAAAAATGATCTCATAATTCTTTCAATATGGTAGAGTAACAAGATTTTAGCAGTAGGCACAGAAATAATTACAAATTTAAGATGTTTGTGACATGGAGAACAAGTGGGGGGAAATGTTCTACACTTCTTGAGCCAGTTGGCAAGAGCTTACAATATGCTGAAAAGTGGTGATTTCAGATCATCAACAAATTGTTCTTCTTATTTACTCATTTCCCTTGGAATTTATTGGAAACATTTGTAAACCTACATTTATATTATCAATGGCAAATAATAAATGGATTTGGGGAGCTATGATAAGGACTCATCCTGTGCATATATGTTTGTATATGCATTTATACATATAATACATATATACGTATATATTCATATACATATACACTTATGTGTGCATTTTCCTTATCCTACCCTCTTCTGAATGCACAAATTGTCCTGGGGAGACTCAGTACTAGGATAATGAAGTGCAAGAGTCATATTTTTTTTCAAGTTTTGTTGTCTTTTCTCCCCCTTGGAAACTTCTAGGGGGATTAGATGCACAAACCCAGAATACTAAGAAATCGCTAGTCACAAATAAATGGCTACAATGAAACCACTCTACTGATGTACTCTGACTTTCTTTATAGCTTCCTTAATGAAAACATGAGAGCTGCATTAATGTGTTGACTTTGCGATTTCTTCACAAATTAAAATCCCTCTTTTCTTTTCTCTCCAGCAGATCTAACAGTTCTACAAGCCTGGCATCTAAATCATTTTCTGATCAGAGTGAGTACAAGCAAGCTCTGTGGCAGCTCTGCCGGGGCCATGACAAGAAGCAAGTGATCACCTTTTACCCTGCATGGAAATATCCATTCTAAAATGTGCTGCTTTGACAGTGATGATTGCTATGGGTTGAATTATATCCTCCCACAAAAGATATGTTGAAGTCCTAACCTCTGGTACCTGTAAATGTGACCATATTTGGAAATAGGGTCATTGCAGATGTAATTAGTTAAGGTGAGGTCATACTGGAGTAGCATGGGTCTTAAGCCAGTATGGCCGATGTCCTTGTAAGAAGAGAGGAGACACAGACACAGAGGGGAGATGACCATGTGAAGGTGGAGGCAGAGATTGAAGTTACTGCTGCCACAAGCCAAGGAACCCCTAGGGCTACTTTCTAGCCTCCAGAACTGTGAGACAATAAATTTCTGTTGTTTTAAGCCACCTAGTTTGTGTTACTAGTAGTGTTTTGGCAGCCCTAGGAAATTAACACAATGATTATAATAATAATGTGAATAACAACATCAACATGTCATTTATTGAGTGTTTTCTTTCTTTTTTTTTTTTTTCTGAGACAGAGTCTTACTCTGTTGCCTGGATTAGCATGAGTGCCATGGCATCAGCCTAGATTACCGCAACCTTGAACTGTCGAACTCCTGGGCTCAAGCGATCCTCCTGCCTCAGTCTCCCAAGTAGCTGGAACTACAGGCACACACCACCATGCCTGGCTAATTTTGTCCTATTTTTAGTAGAGACGGAGTCTCACTCTTGCTCAGGCTGATCTCAAACTCCTGACCTCAAGCGATCCTCCTGCCTCAGCCTCCCAGAGTGCTAGGATTACAGGCATGAGCCACTGCACCCGGCCTATTGAGTGTTTTCTATATGCCGGTAACAATCTCAAGTCCCTTACATGTATTAACTCATTGGTTTTATGGCCTCATTTTACAGATGAAGAAGCAAACAGAGAAAGCAAAGGAAAGATTGACTGTAATGTACAACGGGGAAATTTATTTTTGTATAAATAAAACAAACCATATAAGCAGCCTTTAAGGGCTCCCTGATGGAATATTGAATAGGGGTCTCAGGAGACATGGCCCCTGGCCCTGAGTCTGCCATACGCTCCCCTATAGTGCTTCTCGGGTCTCCATTTCCTTATCCATAAAATGGGAGAAATCAGATGATCTCAGAGGTGCCCCACAGCCCTAAAACTATAAGATTCTACTGGAAACTTGTGATTTAAGCAATCAAATAGAGAATGGTGACTTGTTAGGGGATGAGATATGCCCTAAAGTCAGATTAGACTCCCAAGGGGTTAATTGTACAAATTCTCCTGACGTGGGCTCTGGTTTTCCACTCAGGGAAGTGGGGAGTGCCCTGAGCATCTGGCCCCAGTGCCTGAGGGGTCAACAGGACACTCTGGTGCTAGTAATCCTGCAGGGCCAGCATAGGTGGCGTCCCCTCCTTCACCACAGGGGCCCTGGGTAGGCAGCTCCTCAGCTTGCTGAAAGAGGATCTGTGTGGCTGCGGGGGCAGAAATTTTTCTAGAGAGGCAGCAAATAGGAGGCTAAAAGGTAATGCCCATTTGCTCTCCCAACAAAACCACAGTACCAGATGAATAATCCTATAATGTGGAAAATTTGAGAGACCTTCAAATTTACCACCACGGGCTGTGCTGCAACGCCAGGCCCTTGATGTGGAAGCACAGGCTTGTGAACGCTTCCTCCCGCTCGCTCACCAGCTCTAATGTCATCTGCTTTGTACCCTGACCCTGTATAGCGCATGCAAGTCTAGTCTGGTAAGAGGTAGCTTGAAGTATAAACCAGACACATACAGGTAGATTGCTGAGGTAATACCTGCTTACTGAATCCAGCCTTGTCTAGTTGAGAAGATAATTTTTAAGGCTGTCCACACAAGAGTAAAGTGTTAGACTTAGCTCAGCCCACACCGTTCTCTTGCCGGGCTGTGTGAAAAATCTGGAATCTATTTCTATGGTAGTTCTCTAGCTTTCCAGAGATACTGTGGGCTCTAGAGTCAGACTGCCTGAATTAGAATCCATTATTTACCACTTATTAGCCCTATGACCTTGGACAGTTACTTCAGTTACTTAACTTCTCTGGGCCTCAGTTTCTACATCCATAAAATGGGCAGGAGGAGGGGTGGTGTAAAAATTTCTTTATGAATGTTGTGGAGTGAATTGTGTCCTCCCAAAATTCGCATGTGGAAGTTCCAACCCTCAGTACCTCAGAATGTGACCTTATTTGGAAATAGTGTTGTTGCAGTTGTAATTTGTTAAGATGAGTTCATACTGGATTAGGGTGGGCCCCTACTCCAATATGACTGGTGTCCTTACAAAAAGAGCACCATGTGAAGAGAAGAATGATACACACACAGAGGCAAGACAATGCAAAGAGACGCAGCAAGAAGACGGCCATCTATAAGCCAGGGAGAGAGGCCCAGAACAGATCCTCCCCTCACAGCCCTCAGAAGGAACCAGCCCTGCCAACACCTTGATTTCAGACTTCCAGCCTCCAAAACTGTGAAACAATAAATTTCTGTTGTCTAAGCCACTCAGTTTGTGGTACGTGGTTATAGCAGTCCTAGCAAACTAATAATAACAATGGGATCTTGGTGAGGATTCGATGAGTTATTGCACATTGTGAAAGAATAAAATTTCAGTAAATTGAATTTCAAGATCTAATTGGCTTTCGTTAGTGATGCATGAGCCGGGCAGTATACCATCTTCAGAACAGAAAGGCACTCTGATGAGCTGAGCAGAGGGCTGGGCTGGGGGCAGAAAAGGCTGAAGGAAGCAGAAACAAGGAACAAACGGCAGATTGTTTGTTTCAGAGTTACTTTCCTTATGGGGTTAAAGCAGAAGAAACTACTTTCATGCTGCCTCAGGTTGACCAGGCCCCTTTGGATTGGTGGTTGTAAATCTCCTGGTTTTTATTTAAACTGGCCCCGTTTCTAAGTACAGTTTGATTACCTAACACAGTGACTCCATTCTGGTTTGGTCTGGTCTGCGGGGGCCTAGGGCAGGAGCGCAGTCCAAAACCACAGCCTCCCATAAATTTCATTTAACAGTATGAAGCGCTTAAAATGGTTCCTGGAACTACACGGGCAATGCACAGTTGCAGGCTGCTGTTGTTGTTGTTGTTATTTATACAATGGATGCTACTAAGTGGAGTAATAAGGTGTTTGTGTTTGATCTTTTAAGTACAAATCCCACATTTAGGCCCAAAGGAGCTTTGGGATATTTCTGATACTCCAGTTAATATACCTCCTTGATCTAGCTTTTCTCATACCTTTTTATTTTAATTTACTTTAGTTTGTAATTAGAAAAAATTGATTCACGTTCACTAAAGAAAATTGTAATTTTCAGAAAGAGTAAAAACAACCTCCTCACTACTCAGAGGCAACTAATTCTGCCATATTTCCTTCCAATCTTATTATGCTTTTCTCATACAATTGGCTGCATTCTCCTCAAACATAAAACGATATATCTGCTTTTTAGCTAGTGATGTAAGTGTTTTCCATGCCATTCAAACACTTCATAAGCATAGCTTTTAGTACCCACATAATATTCCCTCTTATGGGTGTACATGATTTATTTTTAGCTTCCTTATATTGTTCATTTACCATATATCTTTACACTTCCAAACTGCCTTCTTTTTGCACCTGAAGTTAACATCTTAAAAACTGATTTTTTTCTCACATCTTATCCCCTTCTTCTCCCCATTGATATCTTTCTCTCTTTCCCTTTCCTCATCCTACTTCTCCCAATCTCACCTTTATAAATTTACATTTATAACATCTTTTCATTGATGCCACTTTTGCATTTAAAAAGTGTTTTCTCACATTTCCCACCTTATTTGGTGTTTATAATCCTATGGGATAAACAGGGGATGTAGAAGCAAAAATTCAGAGAAGTGATTTGCCCGAGGACACTTAACACAGAAGACTCCTACCGTGTTTCCCTGAAAATAAGACAGGGTCTTATATTTATTTTTCCTCAAGAAGACACCCTAGGGCTTATTTTCAGGGGATGTGTTTTTTTTTTAAGTACAGTACAACAATCTACATTTATTCAAATATAGTTAAATCGTCTTCTTCTGGAACGTCATCATAACTCTCCAAACCCCGAATTCCATCCTGAATTTCTTGTGACTCTATTTCCTTTAGAACCATTGG
>CAUYPO010099191.1:0-31698 GCA_963574435.1 Cheirogaleus major | reverse complement strand
TGGGTTGTTTCCATGACCGTGCAATAGTGAATTGTGCTGCCATAAACATACGGGTGCAGATGTCTTTATAATAGAGTGACTTATGCTCTTTTGGGTAGATGCCCAACAGTGCTATTGCTGGGTCAAATGGTATTTCTATTGCTAGCTGCTTGAGGTATCGATTTGCATTTCTCTAATGATTAGAGATGTTAAGCATTTTTTTATATGTTTGCTGGCCATTATTCTGTCTTCTTTGGAAAAGTTTCTGTTCATTTCCATTGCTCATTTCTTGATGGGGTTGTTTGATTTTTTCTTGTTAAATCTTTTGAGTTCTAGATAGATTCTTGTTATCAGACCTTTATCGGAAGAGTAGAAAGCAAATATTTTCTCCGTTATTCTGAGTTTTTAAACAATAAACTGTTTAATGGACCTTGACAATATGTTTTTAAAAACCTTTTTCAATGAGATAATTACATATAATAAAATTCACCCTTTTAAAATATACAGTTAGGTGAGATTTTGATAAATGTATGTAATTATGTAACCACCATGATATTTACTACATAGAACATTTCTATCACCTTGAAAAGTGTCCTAGTGTCTTTTGTGGTCAATCCCCTTACACTGGTCTGGTTTCTGTTTTTATAGGTTTGCCTTTTCTAAAATGTCATATAAACTAGGATGATGCAAAATGTAGCTTTTTTCATCTGTCTGTTTTCACTGAGCAAAATACTTTCCAGATGCATTCATGTTGTTGGTTATATCAGAAGCCCATTCCTTTATATTGCTGAATGTAATTTCATTGAGTGATTATATCACAATTTGTTTATTCCTTCTCCTATAAATGGACATTTTGGCTTTTTCCAGCGTTTGACTATCTTGAATAAAGCTACTATAGTCTTTATTTAGTATATAGGTTGTCATTTTACATGGGTAAATACCTAAGAGTGAGATTGTATGTTATGTATATTTTTACCTTTATAAGAAAGTGTTAAACTGTTTTCCAAAGTGGCTGTACCATTTGGTATTCTCTATGGCAATGTTCGTGATTTTCAGTTGTTCTGTATCCTCATCAATATTCAGTATTATTAGTCTTTTCAATATCAGTTATTCTCATACATGTCTTGCAGTATGTCATTTTGATTTCAATTTGTATTTTCCTGATGACTAATAACATAGAGAATCTTTTCATCTGCAAATTGGTCATCTACATACATTCTCTGTGAAATACATGTTAAAATATTTTGCCTAATTTTTGAGATATTTTAAATTTTATTATTATAGCCTAAACCTTTTTCTATTTGTTGTGTTCTTTTAGATCTGAAATCATTTGTTTAATTTTTAAAATTTATGTTGGTTTCATGTTATTGTTTTCTCTGCTTCATTGGCTGTTTATTTTCCCCCCATAGGCTATCTATGCATGCATGTGTATGTTCTATCATCTGCCCAGAATTTTTTATTTTCATCTTCTCTTTTGAAAATTATAGTATCTTTGTATGGATGCTGTATTTTGACTTTTTATGGATGTTGACTTTTTCTAGCAATAATGGAGGCAAACCAACAGAGGAGGTTGGAGAGGCATTTGTGTGGCTTCCCAGGTTCTCAGTTTAAGAGAGTGTTTTTCTATTTCCTTTCCCTATTGGGTGTGAGGTATTATTAATTCTGACTTTTTGATATTACTTTTTTTCAATAGGAACCTTATCTTCAGCTACCTTCTTCTTCCCCTTCACATCCCAGACTCTCTATGACTTATTAAACTTCCTATGTGCCTACCTTTCTCCAGCAAAGTGCATTCTTGGAACTCTGGTCTCATGAACTTTACAAGCAATTTCCTTTTGCTTGTAAAAGGAAGCCAGGAGCCAGTACTCTCACCTGTCAGATCTCAGACCTCTTCTTAGTACTGTCTACTCTGATATGGCTCCTTACCTGCTAATAGGAAATTCTAGTTGCTGTGTTTCTGTGTTTCACTAAGAGGATTGACTTCTGAGGAGGAAACCCCAGCATCCAGAGACAGTGTACACTATTGGTGTAGTCAGTTGCAGTAAGGTCAAAAAATATTACTAATAAAAACCCCAAAGTATTGCCAAACTTGAAGCACTCATATATAAATGCATCCAGTCAATGACCCTACATCCACTGGAATCTATGTAACCTACTCCAGACCTGACACCAGGCTTCCCAGAATTGGTGAGAAGAAAACAAAAGGCAAACATTTACAGAAAGAGTTTATGATCTGCTTCATCCGGCAATCAGAGACTTGGATTTAGAATTTTGCCTTATTGGATGTACCTCTTTCTTTTTGCCCATATCTAGTCCTTTCAGTTTCTGTTCTGAGTGATCCAAGAACTCACAACTGAGTGAAAGGTTTCTTTTAGCAACATAGCAACAAATGCAGTTTTGCCTGGGACTGCTGTTAGATGAACTTTGTTATTTCCTTCTGACAAGGTCACAGCAGAGTTCAACTCCTACTTCAGTGGACTGATTAGTAAGGAGATCCCTTCATACCTCCAGAAGAATTCACACTGTTGTCCCACTGTTGGTTGTATTTCTGCCATGGAGGGAGCAAGAAGCTAGTATCCAGAATATATAAAAAACGTTTGTAAGTACATATGAGAAAGCCTGCTCAATAGGAAAAAATGGATAAAACTCATCAAGACATGTCACAAAAAGAATATCCAAATAATCAATAGACAAAAAAGATGCTCATCTTATATATCATCAAGAAATTGAAGATAGTGTGGAAATGCTGAGCAAGTTAGTGGGAAATGGCCTCAAGACAAAGAATTATGAAGTAAATGCTTGATTTATTACTATACTATTACTATATTGTATTATATAAGCAACTTCTATGTGCTCAGAACAGTTATGAGGCTTTGGAAATGTAGTTTGTCTTAAGTCACATCTATGAACAGTTGTGATGAATGTAAAACATTTCCATGCATATCTATGCTTGTTCTCTTCAGATAAAATTGGGCTCTGCCTTTACAAACTTCTGCCAGGTTTCTCATTGTATCATTGTAAAATTAATTCTTTGCAATAGCTAAGTTATAGAGAAAAATTGAAGAGAAACCACTTTAAAAGTATGTTAGGATCAATGCAAAGAGTGATATAAAGTAGTAAAAAAAAAAAAAAAAAAGATCTGTATTCCAGTGCCCATTCTCCTACTAACTAGCCATTTTTGTCAGTGGGCAAGTAACTTTATTCCTTGAGCCTTAGCTTAAAATGAGATAATTTTATTTGATCTCTCTAACTCTCTGTAGCTGTAACTTTTTATGATATCATTATCTGAAGTCAGGTGAGACATTACATCTCTGTAGAAAGGAGAATAAGATCGTCTGTGTAGGATCCACACCTTTCCCATCTCACAAAAATCAACTCACGCTGGGTAACAGATTTAAACCTAAGGTGTAAAACTATTAGAATCCTAGAGGAAAACGTTGGAAATACTCTTCTAGACATCGGCCTAGGCAAAGAATTTATGAAGAAGACCCCAAAGGCAATCACAGCAACAACGAAAATAAATAAATGGGACCTGATCAAATTAAAAAGCTTCTGCACATCCAAAGAAACTGTCACGGGAGCAAACAGACAACCTACAGAATGGGAGAAAATTTTCACAAGCTACATATCTGATAAAGGGCTGATAACTAGAATCTATTTAGAACTCAGGAAAATCAGCAAGGAAAAATCAAAGAGTGGGCAAGTGACATGAACAGAAACTTTCCAAAAGAAGACAGAATAATGGCCAACAAACATATGAAAAAATGTTCAACATCTCTAATCATCAGGGAAATGCAAATCAAAACCACAGTGAGATATCACCTATCTCCAGTCAGAATGGCCCTTATTAACAAGTCCCAAAACAATAAATATTGGCGTGGATGTGGAGAGACAGGAACACTCCTACATTGCTGGTGGGACTTCAAACTAGTTCAGCCTTTAGGAAAGCAATATGGAGATACCTTAAAGCAATACAAGTTGATCAACCATTTGATCCAACAATCCCATTACTGGGCATCACCCAAAAGAACAAAAGTCACTCTATGAAAAACACGCCTGCACTCGAATGTTTATAGCAGCACAATTCACAATTGCAAAGATGTGGAAACAACCGAAGTGCCCATCAATACATGAATGGATTAATAAAATGTGGTATATGTATACCATGGAGTACTATTCAGCTATAAGAAACAATGGTGATATAGCACCTCTTGTATTTTCCTGGAGAGAGCTGGAACCCATTCTACTAAGTGAAGTATCCCAAGAATGGAAAAATGAGCACCACGTGTACTCACCAGCAAATTGGTATTAACTGATCAATACCTAAGTGGACATATAGGAATAACATTTATCGGGTGCCGGGCAGGTGGGAGGGGGGAGTAGGGGATGGGTATATACACAAATAATGAATGCGATGCACACCAACTGGGGGATGGACACGCTTGAAGCTGTGACTCGAGGGAGGAGGGGGGCAAGGGAAATAGACGTAACCTTAACATTTGTACCTCCACAATATGCTGGAAAAAAATACTCTGACTTCTATGTGGGGTTGAATGGGAAACCAAAGTGAAAACAGGGAGTTTAGGTAAGAACCAAGGGTAGTGGTCCCTTAAGAACTTGCAGATTTGAATGATGTTGGTTGTTGTGGCTACAAAGAGATGATGAGCAGATTAAAAATGTGTTTTGGAGGTAGAATTGACTGGACTATTGTTAGATTGGGTGATGAAACAATGAGCAATGGGAGGCATCAAGAATGATGCTAGAGTTTTTGCCTTGAGAAGCTAAGTGGAAGAGTCATTTACAGAAAGAAGGAAGATTGGGGATATATAATCAAGACTTTGTTTAAGATGTCTCTTAGACATCCAAGGGGAGATGCTAAGTCAATATAAATGTTTGGAATTCAGAGAGGAAATCAAGACTACACACAAATATATGTATATACTGGTATAAGTGTGTATAAGGTTTGCATGTATATTTGTTTGAAATTACATAAGAAAAGGAAACAGTTATAGAAGAGTAACAAGAACCTTGGGTTATCCCAACCTTCAATGGTCAGCCAGAAGAGGACAGATTGAGATGGAACAGTCAGCTAAGTAGGGGGAAACCGAAGGATGCGATATCATGAAGACTGAGAGAAAATATTTCAAGAAAGAGACACGATTTGAAATTGTCAAATACTAATGAGAAGTTAGACAAAATGTAGATGGGAAATGTGGTCTTGGGTGACCTCAGGGGCAGTTGCTTCAGAGGTCTGGTATGATGTGGCAACATGATGGTGCCCTTGACAATAGCACTCCATCCTGCTCATCCTCTTCTCGATTTGGAAGTTTAATTGGAGTGGAATGTGGAAAAAAACAGGAAATGAGGAAGTGGAAGCAGATAGTAGAGGCAATATTTTTGATAAATTTCGATGAAAAGGGAGTAGTAAAATGGAGGAACAATCAGAGAGGGATGTATTCAAATATGAACTTCAAGTTAGGGTTGGAAAAAAGTCAGAGATAGAGCAGAGCAGATGAAAACTATTAAAACCCGGGTGTATGTGCCGAAGAGTAAGAGAGGGGCAGAGCTGATTCCACAGAGGACTGAAGCCTTGAGGAGGTAAGTGGGAAAAGGACCCAGAGAAGTAGCCAAGGAGTTGGTCTCTGATTGGACCAGGGCATTACTTCTATTGTGAGAGCAAGGAGAACTTGCTCTAAGGATGTGTGAGATCAAGAGATCAAGATGTGTGAGAGCAAGGAGAACTTGCTCTAGGGATGTGTGAGATCCAGTTGACCAACAGGAAAACTCACCCTTCCCTGGCTGGTTCAGCATATGTAGTCAAGACCAGTATACTCAACTCTCTTCTAATGTAGACCTTCAAGTTACACTCAGTTTTTATCTCAGCTTATAGTCAGTAAGAGGGAAAAATAGTGAGAGTCCTAGGAGAAGTATGCTCCTTTCAAACTGTAGCCTCTGCCTGCCCCAAATAGCAGGTTGTCTCTCCTGTGTGGTTTAAGATACAAAGGCTTTTTCACATAAAGCTAGAACACATGACCATTTGGAGGCACATGGTACTTTAGGAATTAAAGTATAACTAACATGAGATTTTGGCTATATTATAAAAAGACAATATTTTTGTAAGAAAAGGTATCTTTACATTGGAAAGGTCAAGGTCCATTATGTTCTGCTAAATATAACCCTGCAAATGAGGACTTCAGTGATTAACACTCTCAATCCTCTAATCTGATTATTAACTTTGGCAGATGTTCCTCTTCGAGCTTTATGGCAATGTATTTAAATTTTAGCTACCTCTTTGCTCTATGAATGAATTATGAACTTTATATTTGCATAAAAAAGAAATCTGAGATAGAGCTGTCCAGGTACTGAATGAGGGGTCATGAACGCATGTTATATATGATGAGTTTGACTTCAGCCTCTATTCATGTGGAAGAAACAAATGTGTGTACAGTCAGTGTAACCACGGGATCAGGATTTAGAATGCTTGTGCTGGCTGTATAGCTTTGGTAACGTCACATATCTATCTAAAGCTGCAGCTTCCTCATTGCAGAGTGGGGAGAATAAAATGTCTTCCTCAAGTGGTTATTGTGGGGGATTTAATAAGCTAATGAATTCAAGGTACAATGCAATAAATGGTCTCACTAAATGATCTATCCATTAGTGTTGATACTGCTATAGATATTCTACATGGCATACAGGAATTAGGGGGAAATTTCTCTTCCCTTCCTCATTCTTGACATGCCAGCAGCTTGGAAACCCAGGCTAGAATTTTGGGTAGGTGGTGAGGCTGCACTGTGCTGGGAGGTCTTGGATGAAATAGTCCAAAATTTGTCCCAACCTTCTTGGTGCCATACACAGTTAAAGATGCAGCAACCTGAGTGAGAGAAAAAGATGGTCCACGTCTTGGGTAAGGCATGATGATGTCTGAAGGAATGTACATTCAGGAAGAAGAGGAAAGAGATTTCTGAGATGCTGCCCTTCTGCAAAAGGCAATGCTTTGCTAGAGCTACAACATCTGAAACCATCCAAAACAAACAGCTGATGAAGGAATGGGACTCTGTGTTTCACAGGCATAAATATATAATGTCAGATATGTTTGCATGGATACTTACATTTTATTTACTTTTTCCTCTATGATTCCATAAAACCTGGTACATATTTTTGATATTGTACTGAGAACCCTATATTGTAACTGGGTTATATGGTTTTTATCTGTCTAACCTATTATGCTATGAGATCCAATGTATTTATCCCAAACACCTAGCACAAAGTTTATCACATTTTAAACATTTTATGGGTTTATTTTTTAAGTAGGTGAATGAAAGAATAATCACAGTAAAAGACACATTATATATCCTTGTTATCTCTTTCTTTCTAAGGGAAAGGAGAATAATAAAATTAGGCATAGAGAATGTCCCATCCTTTCATATGGCTTTATCTTATTATATAACACTCTCAAATGCACTCTATGTCTGGCAGAGGGCACATTAGAGTAAATGTTTCCTATATGGTCCAATTAGCAAGAAAAATGCTTAGTTGGTGAAGGAGTTGCCTAAATTTTAGCAAAACCCTCATGACCATTTATCTCTCAGAAGTGAGTAACTGCCTTCCTTAGCAGATGTGTAAACTCCTCGTTTGTGCCAGCTGGACTCATTTCAGATTTTATTTTGACAGGGCTTAAACTAACAGGCAGCAAGAACTGTCTTTGCTTATTAAGCAGTTATCAGTATAACTCCTTAAATGACTGTGTTATAGGATATGTATCCCCAAATCATTGGGCTAAATTAATTATTGTCATTCACTTGTGAACCAAACATGCCACCTCTCTCCAAGGTGTTTGACAGAGAGAAATACCATCTGCCTCAATCCCTTCTTTAAGTTCTTGGTAATCTACCAAGACTGTGGGGCTCTCAGATGATAGGGCTATGATTCTCAAGGCTTGGGAATGCTAGGGGCTAACATGTTCGAAATCAAGTTTATATCCATTTGTTGTGGAGTCCAGAGGCTGTGAGAAAGATCAATGGTAGAGATCTGACACGTGCAGAGGGATTTCTGGACTCCTTGTAGCTTTTGTGATTTTTAATTATGGAATTTTGTGTTATACTCTAGGGTCTTGGTATGGTAGGAAGAGCATTGGCCACCCAGGTGTGTTAGAAAGAGCACAGGACTGAGAATCAAGAACTGTGGGTTCCAGTCTCAGCTCTGACAACAACCATGGTAGGTAAACATGAGAAGGCATTTTATCTTACTAGGTCTCAGTTCACACCTCTGTAAAATGGGCATACTTACAGTTCCATTCAGTATTCAAATCATAAAAATCTCATGACTTATTTTACAGAACTTTAAACTATTTGAGACTCAGACTTTAGCCACAGCCACTAAACTGTCACTTGGTGTAGCAATGACAAGTCAATCTGGATGACTGTTTTGTTTTTCCAAGTTTCCAGCCTTGCACTTCCTGTTGAATTTGGAGAAAGGAATTATTTTCCTTTTGCGGTAACCTTTTGGCCTATATGCTGGTTTAAGGAAATAAAAGTGCTATGACACCCCTTTGGAGGCTGGTCACTTTGCCCCTTCCAGAACGTCCTAAGTGTAAATTCAGTGATGCTTAAGTAGTTCCCAGGAAATTTAGATTCCCTTTATATCAGAAGATGTCTTTTACTTTCTATCAGAAGATTTCTTTTTCATGGATATAAAAACACTCAAGTGTTCTGCAATTAAGAGGAATAATTTTTCCCTAATAATCTGGCTTGACAATATCAAACTTCTAACTATCCCATTTGTTCAACTCTCCCTCTTCCCTCAGAGGTGATAGAGGTGTAAGATGCATCGTATTTGGCATAGAAAAAGAGAAGGAAAGTAACATTTCCAGAGAACCTCTCTGGGCACTGATTCCAACCGTGTATACAGATTACACCACAAAAAGGTGAGAGGCCTGTTTGTGTGCCCACAGCAGCCCTGAGTGGATTGAGGATTCTGCTCTGGCTGAGAGCACCCTGAAGTTCATTCCTCTAGAAGAGATACCACAAAGTGCTGTCTGATTGACATGACACCTCCCTAGGCACAGAGGTAGCCTCTGTGCTCAACCAAAGAGAATTGCTGATGGGAGCAAGGCCATAGGTTTCAGTCCAAGGCCAGTTCACGTTGCTGTGTTTCCTGCTGGGAGTTAATGCTCATACCAAAATCTTGTTCCAAACCTCTCAATGCAAACTGGGATATGGAATGATCTGGATGGACTGATTCTGTGCCATCATGTAGGGGCTGAAACAATCCCTTTGAGAGCATAGGCACTTTCCACTTAATCCTCATAACACATCTGTGAGATAGAGTCATTATGTCTGTTAGAGAAGGGAACTGAGGCTCAGAGAGTTTTAAGTAACTTGTAAAGGAGCAAGGAATAAAACCCAGATCTTCTCTGACTTCCAAGTCTATTTCCCCACTGCACCATGCAATTGCCCTAAATATCTGCCCTAATTTAAAAGATGCATCTTTTTATATGAGCAAAAGATAATCAAAGAGCATCCATCAGCTGAGACCAAAGAAGAGAATTGAAAGTAGTCAATGCCGGATGGCAGTTGTGACTCAGTCCCTGAATTTTATTTCAGTCCAGTTTAGAGGCACATTTAATCATATTCAGAAGTATGGGAGTAGGTTAATTTGAAGCTAACTCTTTCCTGAATATGATCCTGGCTAAATGTTTGGTAAAATTTCTCTCCCCTAATATTTGGAAGAAATTGGGAGGGTCTAATCTGTTCTATTCTGAATGTGTCAGTCAGCCAGCTCACACTCGCTCTGGCTCCGGAGAACTGATTATATACATCTCTGCCAAAATTTATAACTCAGTGATTCTGTGGTGGCCATTTGAAATCTGCCTTAGTGAGAGGATTTATGCCATGGAAATCAGTAAACTATATAAACCGTCACCCATCCCTCCCCCTCCTATTATTCCCTCCTGTAGAACTTGGTAGTTAAACATTTACCCTTGTATCTCTGACTTTCAGTCTTAATCATAGAGGCCTGGTAATCTAAGCTGATGGCATTTCCAGATCAGGCTACTTTTCCCAGGAATATGATTCTATGACATGACATCAAGATGATTGAAAACCAGCAAAAGGGATATAATGTGCAAAATACCCCAGACTATCCCACCATGAGCAAGTGTCCTGTACTTTTCAGGGCTTCCCAGAAGCTTGGAAAAGAACTCCTGTAAACCCCCCTCAGTATTGTCTGGAGAAGTCAAGAATAATTATTCACTTGAGAATGTTGAATAGAAGAGGAAAGGGGGAGGAAGGGAAAACACATTTATCAAAAGAACCCATTGAAATGTTCTTCAAAAATATCTTTACTATTTTATGTAAACTTTCAGTGCAATTTTTTTGTAAAAGAAAAAGTAGGTCACAGGCTAATATGTCAAAGACACAAAGAACTTTAATTGCTGCACTGACATTAGGAAATATGTGGGAAGAGGCTGAGCTGGTCAAAGCCTCAGGAGCCCCCAAGGCCACCTCTCTGGACTTTCATACATAGCTACGACCCTCATATCTGCCTGGTGGGGGTGTAAAATGGTGCAGTCACTTCGGAAAATTGGCAGCTTCTGCAAATATTTCTAGGTGTTTTGTCCAAGAGTAATACAAATTGCGTGTCCACACAAAGCAGCTGTATTCATAACAACTCCAAACTAGAAACACACAAACGTCCAGTAAGAGGACCTTTGTGGTATATTCATGTTAGAATAATACTCAGGGATTAAAAGGAACAAAGTACTGATACATGCAGTGACCCGGGTGTATCTCAAACACAGTAGTCGTGAGAAAGAAGTACTAAACTGTGCATACTCTATGATTCCATCTATATGAAATTCAAGATCACGCAAAACTAATCTACAGTGATAGAAATCGGAAGAGTGGTTGCCGCTAGCCTGAAGATGGAAGGACTGACCTGGGCAAGGGTCCGAGGGAACTTTCTGTGATGATGGAAATGTTCTAATTCTTGATGGGAGTGGTTGTTCTCCAGTTGTTAAAATTCATCAAACTGTACACTTAATATATGTTATAAACCTTTTATTAAATGTCAATTAGAACTCGATTGAGATATATATGTCTAAATATAAACACAGTTAG
The DNA here is from genome assembly GCA_963574435.1 of Cheirogaleus major. Lineage (NCBI taxonomy): Eukaryota > Metazoa > Chordata > Mammalia > Primates > Cheirogaleidae > Cheirogaleus > Cheirogaleus major. The sequence continues at coordinate 20,602 of CAUYPO010099191.1, read as the reverse complement.
CTTTCTGATCTAACCTAAGAGGTCTATTGCAAAGAACCTGGCTCCCCTCCGACTCCTGACTTTCATACTTTCTCCTGGCCCTTCAAATACGTGGACTTCATGTGTTCAAGATGTGGATTCAGGCTTCTTCCTTGCTCAGTCATCCCGCAGGTCACTTCCCTGTAGCTTGCGGATTTCCCATCACTGACACGAACGCTCCATCTGGGCACCCCCGCCGGGCCGCAGGAGAAAGTTTGGGAGGCAAGTTCAACTTTTCAACTCAGAGGGGAATTCCTCCGCACCAAACGCAGCTTGCAGCGCGGGGGCGGCGGGGTCACAGCCTCAGCCTGTGAATCAGCCGGCCCTGCAGACTCCGCCCCCGGCCGGGGTCGGCGGGACGCTCACCCCACTTAAAGCGGGCCCCTGCGCGCAGGCACCCAGTCCGCCCTGAGGCAGGACGCCGCGCACCCTCCTCCCGCCCCGCACAATCTCGGGACGCCTCGCCCCGCGGGCCGCTCCTCCTGCACCATGGACCCTGCTCGGCCTCTGGGGCTGCTGCTCCTGCCGCTGCTCCTGAACGGGGCTGCGCTGGGCGATGCCACTCCGGCGTCCACAGGTATCCGGCCAGTCCAGGAGCCTCTCTTTGCCCTAGGCTTCCTCCGGGCCAGGCCACCCGGCCCCCTGCACCCGCTCTCCCCGCTCCGCTTTCCCCAGTCCCCTGGCGCGCGCCCCACTCCCGCCCACGTTTGCACTTTCTGTCTCTGCAGAGGCCGCCCCGCTCGGAAGCGGCGGGGACAGAACTCCCCGGAATGTCTCTCCCCCCTAGGAGATGGATCTGAACTCTTTCCCGCCTCATTCGCTCTCCTTCTGTCCCTGCTGTAGGAAATAACGCGGAGATCTGCCTCCTGCCCATGGACGAAGGGCCCTGCCGGGCCCAAGTTCCCAGCTACTACTACGACAGGTACACGCAGAGCTGCCGCCAGTTCATGTACGGGGGTTGCGAGGGCAACGCCAACAATTTCGAAACCTGGGAGGCCTGTGATGAAGCTTGCTGGAGGATAGAGAGTAAGTGCTCGCACGCGCGCCGCTCCTTGCGCAGAAGGCTGGTGGTAGCAACTTAGCTGGTTTTCCAGATGTTGCTTTCCAAAGTTTTAGCTTGAATTTTCTCAAGTACTAGCCAAACCCCATGGTTTTCAGTTTCTCTAAAGTAATCCTGAGATTACAACCACTTACACATTGTCTCTCTCCTGACATGTATCGTAATTCAATGCCCGTGTGGACGCAGGGGAAGATTTGTTACTTCACCGTAGGGTATAACAAATGCAAGGGAATGATATATTAAGTGTAACATAAGTGTTTTCCTGCATTTATCATTAATTCCAAACCTATGTTTCGTTTTGTTTTTTAATCTCTCCTTGAGGACACCATTTTCTCCTGTCGATTTTCAATGTGAAATATTTTTTAGTGTGATTTTATTATTAACATGTGATTTAGCTAATTATATAACTTTACTTTTGTTCCCTGATATCCAAACATATGTTGGGTTTGTTTAGAAATATGGTGGAGATTCACAATAACTGTGTTCTATTTTACTTTATCTTTAAATTTTTATTATATTTGTTAAGGCCTGTAACAGAACACAGGGCTTTGCCAATCAAGGAACTCAGCCAGAAGGAAATGTGTGTTCATGTAAATAAGCTTTGATTGACTTCATATGTACAATCAGAAAGCACCATGAGACAAGACATTCTTTCCGTTAAACTTGAAAGATACATCACAACTGAGTCAGGTCTGGATCTACTCTGTTTAAAAAAAAAAAGCTAAATCACCATATTAGTGGGCATTCTTTTGGAGATTTACTATTCCAGCACTAAATTCTATGACTTTTTCTCCCAATTGTTTCCGAAAATACAGTGAAGTTTTTGAAAGTAATACTTAGAAGGCTACTTTTGACTAACACCGTTTCATTGTCTTTCTTTTCCTAGAAGTTCCCAAAGTTTGCCGGTTGGAAGTCAGCGAGAACGGGTGTGGGGAATCCATAGAAGAGTATTTCTTCAATCTAACTTCCATGACATGTGAAAAATTCTTATTTGGTGGATGTCAACCAAATGAGAACCGGTTTCCAGATGAAGCTACTTGTATGAGCTTCTGTGCACCAAAGAAAAGTAAATATAGTATTTCTATTTCATTTCTTTATTAAGACTTTTGAGTGAAAAAACTCAATTTGATGTGAAATTAACATGATTTGCATTCTTGTGATTTTGCATATGATATCAATTTTTACATTGTTGCTTTATGAGGAAGTAGTATGTCTCCATTTTTAATTGTAAGGATACAAACAAGGAAAAGTTAATGACTTGCTAAGTTCTCAGGGCTGAAAAGTGACAAAGCCATAATTAAAATGTTTGCTCTCTCTTCTGCATTGTTTCTTTAGAACTATTTCTCATTTACTCAATTTACACATAAAAAAATTACAGTATTCATTAATGAATGTGATGACATCAGATTTGTACAGAATCAGTTATACATATGAGATAATGGAATATATAAAGAATGGTGAAACTTGAATATTTCTAAAGTTTTTGGTTAGATTTCTGTATTGTTTAGTAATTGCAAATTGCAGCACAAAGAGATCTCTAAATTCCTTTTCTCGCTTCTCCATTTGTTACCTATCCCATTACCAAATTGTGTCCTTGAAATGATGGGTTACTTGCATAGTATTTAATATTTCTGGAGAAAGACAATATAGATATTTCCCCCAGACACACCAGAGAGTCACAGATTAAAAGATTCAACAAACCAAAAAACCATGTTTTGTCAGAGACTTTGATAAAGCTCTATGGTAAAATCTACAAAATCTTGAATTAATGGGGAGATAGATTCTCTTGATGTTTTCTTAAGTTGTTTGTATAAATGTAAAGTTACAGTGGTTACCTGGAAATTAGGTATATGTATTCTTGATTAATAATGTAATGAGAGCTGCTTAAAAACATTTAAAATAAAACTACCAACACAAGAAAGTTTTCCAAGGCTCGTCATACGTTAATCCTTTGAAATTTAGCCCATATTTACCTGGACTTATCTGTATTTTGGGTGTAGTTTCTTTTCACATTTAAAGGCTACAAAAACATAAATTCTATCCATTTTATAAAAATGTATAATTACCAATATATAGCATATAAGCTTATTTTCAATTTGAGGCACACCTTTTTAAATGGTTCAATATGATATTTTGGATTCAGAATGAGGCTTCTGTGGGATTAGAGTTTCCTTAGTTACTTCAGTAATCACCACGGTTTATTAATTCTGGTATTATAGCATTTCTAATTCTATTTGCTTTTTTATAAAGGTCCATCATTTTGCTACAGTCCAAAAGATGAGGGAATATGCTCTGCTAATGTGACTCGCTATTATTTTAATCCAAGACACAAAGCCTGTGAGGCCTTCACTTACACTGGCTGCGGAGGGAATGAAAATAACTTTGTTAACAAGAAAGATTGCAAACATGTTTGTGCAAAAGGTAGTGAGTTTTTTTTAATTCAATTTTTAGGTGAACTTTATAAATAATTCATAAACAAATTTATATGTTTATATGTCTATTTTACTAATCACAAATTGCCATTTCTAGACTACTTCTATGTAAATAGCACTTTTGTGCTAATCAGTTTCATCAAAATGCTCATACTGGCTAGCTACAGTAGACAATAGCTATATCTTTGTATTTTAGAAGTAGAATTTTATTCAGTATATAATGAGTTTAGCCGACTTTACAATCATTAAAAATAAGATGAGGTGAGCTCATAAGCATATTGGAAATGGTGATTTATGGTGAGCCTACAAACTGGAGACATATGGTTTTGATTGTTATTTTGTTGATTTCAGCCTTGAAGAAGGAAAAGAATAAGAAGATGCCAAAGCTGCTTTTTGCCAGTAGAAGGTTGAAAATTCAGAAGAAGCAATTTTAAGCAATTTTTGTATATCATCTTGTGAATGCTTATTTGTCTTTATAGTTATATGTGAAGAGTAATATGGTAGCATGAGGAGACAAACCATTAGAGATTTATTCACCAGTTTTTATTGATAAAAGTCACTTTTTTGTGTATTTCTTATATATAACTAGCTGCTATTCAAATGTGAATCTATCATTTTTAATTCACTATTCAACCATTTGTGAGATTAAATTCTTGCCGTACATAAGATTTAAAAGCAAATATGACGCACCCAGGTCTTGGGTTGCTATTCATGATTTCTGAAGATGATAGTAACTGAACTAGGGTAAGGTAAAATAATCGTGTGCTTTTAACATATTTGAGCATAAAAAGAACTAGCAAGTGTATTTTATTTTGCATTTAAAAGTTGGATTATATTTTTAGCCCAAAAAGACAAAGTTGCAAATTTACTAACACTTTAAAAAATATTGCAAGTGTTATTATGTAGACACTACTAACAACACTCCAATTTTTATTGTTAGATTGCAATGTGATGAATCAATAAGGGGATTTATTTAAAACATAACCTTTTTGACTGAATTAAAAAGCTAGTCAATTTATTAAAATCAGAAATGTTCTCCTCTGGGGTAGGGGAGGTATGTATCTGTTTCTATCTCTTTATTTTTCTCAATCTATTCTACTCACATGTATATGTTTGTGTATACATATTGATAGATGGTTTTCAAAATTTTTCCTGTTGTTACATTATTTCCTAAGACACAGTGAATTGGAGACCACTAAAGTTATTAAAGCTTTTGTACTATTTAAGGTGTTTATTTATATTTATATTATACCAGAAATCATGCATGGATAATTTAAACTCCACCAATAAATTATTCTTGATTAAATATGGTCATTGCTACAAAATAGTTTTTTTCTGTAATATTTTTCAAAATTCTTACATTTTTTTCACAAGCTTAACATGTTTAAAAGTATGACACTTATTTAGCAAAATTGCAAATATATTTGACCTTTGCTTGAACAATTCCTCATTTAAAAATCTATCCCAATGTTATTTTGACAAATAGTTATATGTCTGAGGACATTAACAGATGCTGAAAACTAGAAGCAAATCAGATGCTCATCAACAAGGGATTGGTTGAACATATTATGGGTGAGGAATGAGCAGAATATCTATATATGGATATCATCTGATCCTAGAATACATTTTTAAAAACAAGACCCATGAATAAACACACATACACACAAACATCACAGAAGATATAAAGATATTAAAAATGGTTACCTATAGTGTGAGGGAGGGAAAAGAGGAGTGGTCAGGCATTGAGTTAAAATTTAACTGAATGTACCTTGTTATATAGTTTTGATCTTGGACCATGTTAATATTTTACATAATTAAAAATCAAGATTAAATCAAAAAGAAAAAGCAATTCCTTTAAACACAAAACAAACCAAAATAATTGAACCCAATTGAATATCAAATAGTGGCATAACTACATAAAGGATATATAATTATTTTCAGTGACTTTCAAAATTAGTATTTTGGCCATATGTCTTTTGGGGTATATAGTCTAAGGGTCAAAAAAATTCTGAAGAAATCTGAAAATGCATTTAGTAGTCTTATTACTATTAGTAATATCAGTGTTGTTATTTTAAACCAATTATATATAGAATACTGTGTTAAGCTATATATTGTATAGCAAAACATAAGTATTTACATTTCTTTAGAAGTCAAGATTTTCAGTGTTAAGAGAAACTGAGATACAAGCATAAAATTAAAGAAATTAAGTAAAAAAATAAAGAAATGAAATAAATTGAAAACTTTTAAATTAGAATTAGAAATATTAGCATAAATCATCATTGATTTTCTTTATCAACAAAATAATATGTATTTCCCATCTTTCCATTGAAAAGTCCTTGAAGCAATCACAACTCAGTGGCAATAAGTACGCCTCCCATCCAGATTATGGTCTCTCAGTACTATTTTTCACTAAAGTGAACCAAGGCTCTTAGGAGAAATCTCTGAATCCAGCTCTGGGGCAGGAAATACATAAGGTGAACCTGAGTCATCTTATTCTAGAAATCAAAGAAGTTATCAAAGACTAATGAATCATATCACAAAAACAGGAGAGTAAGTTTAAGGAATTCCTAGTGACCAAAAATGAGATAATGTGAGCATCAAAAGAAATAATGACCACAATATATATAAATACATAAATATATAAAAATCTGAGTTCATGATTATACACACACACACACACACACACACACACACTTCCTTGGTAACTTTTGGAGGGCATTAGTTCATTACTTAGAAAACTGATGAATTAACAGAAAGAGTGAAGCATTTGTCCCTTTTTTTGTATATTCTTTAAAAACTATCATAGGGGAAAAGGTATATGAAAGTTATTCATAGAATTCCACCTAATTTATGCTATGCGATACATTAAAATGTTAGAAAATGCCCCTAATGAAAGTACGGATAGGTAATGGATACTGAAACTATTGCATAAAAGGTTTTGAGGGAACACTGTCATGGGGAATCAGGCTAATGTCTCCCAACCCATAAATAATTTTAACACCCATACAAGTTTGGCTGTAGACATTATTTGCTTCCTGGTATGATGCACTAAGAAGCACAGCCCCTCCATGAAGTATTATTGGAGAAAAAAAATGTGAACCTGAAGTTAGTCAAGCCTCTAGATCTTACTATCATATTGCCAGGTTACAGGGAAATATTGGTGATACAGGAACAAGTTATAAGAAACCAAGGGAAGTGTACTGCCAAATCCACAATGTTGGACACTCTATAGGACAAATACCTGATTTCTCTAAACAAGTCAATACAATTTTTTAAAAGGGTGGGGGCGAGGCAATGCTTTGTACACACACACACACAAAATATGAGACTTGACAAAAAGAAGCATGCCATTAAAAGGTTTTTCGTCAAGTAAGGCATGTATTTATGACTGTTTTCAGTGGTTTTTGAAAATAATTATAGCAGAAAGATCTTGTGTGTGCTCTGGGGTTGCAGAGTGAGTGATGAGCCTTTGGGGATTCTGGGGGCTCTAGAATTCCCAAAGGGAAGTTGGATTTGGTATTTGCTATGTTTATTCCCTGCCAGCCAAAGCCCTTAGGGGGTCATAGACCCAACTCAGCCTATGTTTGCACCTCTCTGTTCAGCACGGAGAGGAATAAGATCCATTTGATACAAATGTTCTAATGCCCCCAAATTCTGCCATTTTAGTTTAACACGACATCCCACAGTCAAAGGGAAATTCCTTCTTACCACCGTCAGTGTGAAGGCAAGTCACAGCCGTGGTTTCACCAGACAGCCTAATTAAAAGGAATGTCTCATTCTGTGACACAAAAAGACAAACTAGGAATGAGATGGCTTTTAATAAGACAATCTTTTATTTAAAAAAATTACTCTGAACTGCCACTCATGTCTCCTCTGTACACACACATTGTCACATCAGTCAACCACAGAAACTGCAATGGAGCCTCCCAGATTGCTTGGATCACAGTCCCCCAAATATATGTGCCATCTCCACCAATGGTCTTGTAGACCTTTAGCTAACAATCTCATTCAGTAATGGAATATATTTTAGAGGGTCTGTCCCTATATTGTAATAGTGGTTGTAGAAATTCCAGCTGTGGTTCAGCCAGAGATAAATTCCTAGACTGTCCCAAAGGAGTGGACTTAAAAATATCAACATCAGAAAGATGTCTATCAATCCTTCTTCAGCCCTCTTATGACCTGGTGGACTCCATCATAGTGGCAGGAACTTGTCTTTACAAGCTTCATGTTTCTAGTAAAATAAAGGCCCTGCGATAAAGATAAGGAAACGCGGAAAAGTGCAGAGTTGTAGCTTTAAAATACCTTTGTCTAGAAAAAAAAATATCTTTGTCTAAATATAGTTATAAACTTAGAGATGGAAGTAAGCAATGTGGGAATCAAAATCATCCAAAATTATTTCTTCTCCCTTCACCCACATATTCAATTGGTCACCAAGTGCATCTATTTAAATTTATTCCAATCGTCCTTATTTTATGCCAGAAAAATTGAAACACTCCCCAATTTCCCTTCCTGTCTGTCTGTTCCATATCCAGTCAATTACACTGATGCCAAGGTAACTTTTCTGGAAAACAATTATGATCAGGTTACTCCTTTGCTTAAACTCTTCGTGGTTGCCTGTGGAATTTTCACGTTATTGTCCAAGCCACTAGCATGTCATTTAAGACTACTCATGAGTGAACCATGACATTCCCCTCAAGATTCATCTCTCATTTCCTGTAACCTATAATTCAGTTGCACTGAATTATCTGCAGTTTCCAAAGCATGTCATACTGCTTTACTTTTCTGTAATGTGGTTCTCAAATTTTGTGCATGAGAACCATCCTTGGAGCCAGGTACACAGCAGGCACTTATGCCCTGTGCCCAGGGATTTTGAGTTAGTGGATTTGAGTTGGCACTCAAAAATGTACATTATAAAAAATGACTCCAGATAATTAGGATATACACTTACATCATAGTTTAAGGAACACTGTTTTTAAGCCTTATTATAAGTTTTTTTTTTCCTTAAAGAATATCCTTCCCTCCATGCAACTATGGCAAGTTTAATCTTGTACTTGTTGGTAAAGTGTTCCTTGCCCTACCTCAACCAGGTTTAATTATTTATTCTAAGGTCTTGGCTAAACCTAGTGCTACTTCATAGTTGTACTAATACAGTGTTTAATTATTTTCCTAGAAGTTTGGTTGTTAGGGTATCTAAGTTTTTCATGTAAAATTAATAGGTTATTTCTTATTTTTAAATGTTATGTTACCTGTATATTATATTGAAAATAAAATAAAAACATGTAAATAAAAATAAAAACAATCCAAAATTTCACCAAGTGATTAATAACCACATTTCTGTTCTTTTGAGGTGGAAATAACTTAGTAAAGAGGTATAAGCATTTTAATGCTCTGAGTATATACTGAAAAATTGCATTACAAAGTTACATCAATTTATCCCCAATTAAGAATGTATGAAAATGCCCAACACATTGGTATTAAATAGAAAAATAAATCACTTGTTAAAAAGATATTTTAGCTTTTATCATTGTTTTAATTGGTGTTTCCAAGATTATTACTAAGGTTGAACTTTTTATTGTGTAAATTTAAAGTGTACACCATGAGGTTTTGATATATATATGATACACATAGTGAAATGACTACTACAGGTCAGCAATTTAACATATCCGTCATCTATAGTTTCTAGTTCCTTTTTCTTTTTTGTTTCTTTGTTTTTTAATAGACAGAGTCTCGGAGTGGGGGAGCAAGATGGCAGATGAGAAAAACCGCCAGCCAGAGTGTCTCTGTAAGAAAGATGATTTTAGAAGAAAGTGAAAAAAAATAAACAGGCAGACAAACATAGATCATATGAGGGTCTGAAGGAAGGGTGTTTCAAACTATAGGAGACTCCACGGGAAGAAGTTGCACAGGAGAACTGGAAGGAGAAATACCCCTAAGAGGCATGGAGGTCAGCAACAATGGTAGGTGGTGCAGTTAAATTTCCCCTCCCTCGCATCTCAGACTGCTGGTGGGCTCCTGAGTGGTTGGAGAGACCTGCTAACACCAGCGTAGAGATGGCTGCCTCAGTCAGTGGTGAGCCTCTTGCTGAGAGGGCACCAGGCTCCTAGCTCCCTCAGGCACCTCCCTACCCACAGACCCAAGCCCATCCACAGGCACCATATTGCTCCATTCTCCCCTCCCCCCTCCCTCCCCGCCACTGCTGAGAGAGACAGTTTAGCCACCAACAGGAGGCATCTGCAGGGAATGGGACTTTTCCTTTTGGGGCCCTACAGCAGACTGAGGGGTACTCAAATGGTGAGCTCCCTACCTGCCAGCCCTCTCAGGTGCTGTTTGCCTGGTGACTCCAGGAAAGTGGGGCAAATCTCGAGGCTGAGAGAAATTGATCCAGCTTTGGCACCCCATGGGTGACTTGAGACCAGCGCTCTTCTCCCTGGCAGGGTCAGGAATTTATCTGCCGGGTCCAGGGGACAGGACTGCAGATGAGATCTCATACATCCAGGTCCCAATCGGATTGCCCGGGGCCACAGAAGGGATATCTGTGAACGAGTCCACTGAGTGTAGTGTCTTCAGGGGCAGATCAGCGTGCTTGAAGGACAACCCTCCTCCCACGGGAGGGCCGTGTGCCCAGCCTAGGCTGCGATCCTGGGCAGGGAACCTCCCGGCAGCATCACAGCCAAGGGAGATCTGCTGGCTTGAGGTCCTGCTTGCTGGCAGAGGCACGGGAGAAACCACAGAATAGGGGAGGGTGGAAAGAAGGGTGGAGGTCTCAGCCCTACTCCCACACAAAGACTTTTTGGCTGAGTGCGGCCATTTGAGCCCATCCCTGGCAGCTTTGCCTAGAAGCAGAGAATGGACCTTTGACTCCTGCTAACAGCATTTGTGGAGCTTAAGAGCAGGCTCACCCTTCTTACCTTTAGAATTTTGTTTGGATAATGACACGTCCTGTTTAGTCTCTGACCCAGTAGGTGGTGTTTGTGGGTGAGATTCAACCATACCCTGTATGATGAGTCAATAGATGCAGTAAAAGGGAGTGAAAATTGACCTCCCTGTCAGGAGGAGGCACTTGCTGGGAGGAGCAAGCTGTAGTTTTGTTTTTGGGTCCTGTAATCAGCTCTTGTTCCTCTGGAGAGGCATTCTAGTGCCTCAGGTGGTGGGTGGGGCCCTGGGACTTCCAGGTGTGTCATTATTCTCCACCTCAGTGGGGACAGGTGGGGGATTTAGGCTGGGTGGAGCATTCGACAAAATTCAGCCCCTTTTTATAAGAATGCTTAACAAATAGGCATAGATGGGACTTACCTAAAAATGATACAAGCCATATATGACAAACCTCCAACCAACATCATACTAAATGGGGAAAATTTGAAAGCATTCCTGCTTAGAACTGGAACCAGACAAGTTTGCCATCTATCACCATTTCTATTCAACATAGTGCTAGAAGTCCTAGCCAGAGCAATCAGACAAGAGAAGGAAATTAAGGGCATCCAAATGGGTGCAAAAGAGGTTAAAGAGGTTAACTATTGTGCTTTGCTGATGATATGATATTATATCTAGAAAACCCCAAATAGTCTGTCATGAGACTAGTGGAATTGATAAACAAATTCAGCAACGTTTCCGGTTGCAAAATCAATATACAAAAATCAGTAGCATTCCTAGATGCTAACAACAGTCAAACTGAAAACAAAATCAAACACTCAATACCCTTCACAATAACAACAAAGAAAATAAAATACCTATGAATATATTAAACTGAGAAGGTAAAGGACCTCTACAGGGAGAACTACAAAACACTGAGGAAGGAAATATCAGAGGATGTAAACAGGTGGGCAATCATACCATGCTCATGGGTTGACAGAATCAACATTGTTGAAATGTCTATACTACCCAAAGTGATCTACAGATTCAATGCAATCTCTATTAAAATTTCAACATCATTATTCACATATCTAGAAAAAATAATTCTATACTTCGTATGAAACTACAGAAGACCCTGTATAGCAAAAGCAATCTTACAAAAAGAGCAAATTGGGAGACATCAGTTTACCAGACTTCAAACTATGCTATAAGGCTATAGTCACTAAAACAGTGTGAAACTGGCACAAGAACAAAGACATGGACCAATGGAGCAGAACTGAGAACCCAGATATAAAACCATCCTCATATAGCCATCCAATCTTTGACAAAGCAGACAAAAACATACACTGGGGAAAAGAATCTTTATTTAATAAATGGTACTGGGAAAACTGGATATCCATATGTAGAAGACTGAAACAGGACCCACACCTTTCACCTCTCACAAAAATCAACTCATGGTGGATAACAGATTTAAACCTAAGGCATGCAACTATAAGAGTTCTAGAAGAAAATGTTTGAAAAACTCTTATAGACGTTGTCCTAGGCAAAGAATTCATGAAGAAAACCCCAAAGGCAATCACAGCAACAACAAAAATAAATAAATGGGACCTGATCAAATTAAAATGCTTCTGCACAGCCAAGGAAACTATCAGGAGAGCAAACTGACAACCTACAGAATGGGAGAAAATATTCTCATGTTACACATCCACTGATAACTAGAATCTATATAGAATTCAAAACAATCACTAAGAAAAAAAATCAAACAACTCTATCAAAAAGTGGGCCAAGGACATGAACAGAAATTTTCAAAAGAAGATAGACAAATGGCCAACAAACGTGAAAAAATACTCAACATCTCTAATCAGCAGGGAAATGCAAATCAAAACCACAATGAGATATCACTTATCTCCAGTGAGAATGTCCTTTATCAAAAAGTCCCAAAACAATAAATGTTGGCATGAATGCAGAGAGATAAGAACTTTCATACACTGTTGGTGGGACTGCAAACTAGTACAACCTCTGTGGAAAGCAATATGAAGATATCTCAAAGAGCTACAAGTAGTACTACCATTTGATCCAGCAATCCCATTACTGGGCATCTACCCAAAAGAACAAAGACGTTCTATAAAAAAGACATCTGCACTAGCATGTTTATAGTAGCACAATTCATAATTGCAAAAATGTGTAAACAACCCAAGTGCCCATCAATACATGAGTGGATTAAGAAAATGTGGCATATGTATACCTTGGAGTTCTACTCAGCCACACACAAAAAATGGTGATATAGTGCCTTTTGTATCATCCTGGATAGAGCTGGAGCCTATTCTACTAAGTGAAGTATCACAAGAATAGAAAAACAAGCACCACATGTACTCACCATCAAATTGGTATTAACTGATCAACACTTAAGTGCACATATAGTAATAACATTGGGTGTCAGGCAGATGGGAGCGAGTAGGAGAGGATGGGTATATACACACCTAATGGGTGTGATGTGTACTCTCTGGGGCATGGACACGCTTAAAGCTCTGAGTCAGGTGGGGAAAAGGCAATATATGTAACCTGAACATTTGTACCATACCCCTGTAATATGCTGAAATAAAAAAAATAAAAATAAATATATCAAACAAAAAAACAACTGAATGGATAAACGAACTGTGTGTGGGATATCCATAGAATGTATTCAGCAATAAAAAGAAAAGAGCTCTCATGCCATGAAAAAACATGGAGGAAACTACATGCTCATACTGTATGATTTTAACTATATAACATTCTGGAAAATACAAAACTGAAAAAAAAAAATCAGTGGTTACTGGTGATTTGAGAGGAAGGAAGTAAGCATGAATAGGTGGAGCACAGTGAATTAGGTCAGTGAAACTTCTCTGTATGATATTGTAGTGGTGTATACATGAAATTATGTATTTATACAAACCCATAGAACAGAAAAACACAAATAGTGAACCCTAATGCAAACTATGAACTTTAATAATAATAATGATGATGATGTATCAATATTGGTTTATCAATTGTCACAAATATACCACACTAATGGAAGATGTTAATAATAGGGGAAGCTGTATGCAGGGGAAGAGATATAGGGGAACTCCCTGTACTGTAGTATCCACGGAATTTTTCTGTAAACCAAAACCTGCTCTAAAAACTAAAGTCTATTAATTGAAAATAAATAATTTAACAAAATATGAAAGGACTCAAATATACCCATTATAGCAGTGAAAGTAACTTGATTTAAATCACATGGAAAACAAAAGATCAAATCACAAATAAAAACATGCCTCTATACTATACACACTAGATAATCTAAAGTAATCTGATTTAAAGTTAAAAATAAAAGGAGAAGTAAAGGCAGATAAAAAGAAAGTAGATTGTGTTCTTAGTGTGAAACAAGGTATAATAAAAGGTTAAAAAAATAGGTTTAAGTGAGGCAAAGGACATAATATAATGTTAAGAGATATGAATATATCTATCACAATGAAGATACAGCAGTTTGAATACCTATGCAACTATAACATAGTATCAACTTTAATACAACTGAAATTGTACGAGTTGCGGAGTGGGTAATACTTAAATAACCAGTCATTCATGTGAAGCTAGCAAAATGTACAGAACTGTCCTTTAATTCAGCTCTGGTTTTCTCCAGGGCTTCCTACATAGTGTTTTCCATGTGATAGGTCTGAGCTTTAAATGCCTCTTTAGATAAAGAGGACAACTTACAAATTCAAAATTAGGTATGAAAGTATATATTTAGAATGAGAAAATAAATCGCAGTCGAATAATAGAGCCTAGGAGATTCAAATTCCTTTTTGTAAAGTTTCTAGATAATCTATGAGAAACACCTCTACAGATGTTCCTGATTGTACCTTGGCCTCCCCTTCCCTCAAGAACATTCTATAATTCCCCAAAATACCCACTATTCCCAGGGCCCATGCAAGTGAAAATCCCTGAATCTTAGTTTCCATCAGCATCACAGTTAAGCTGCTACTGTATAATAACTCTTAGTTCCAATACCTGCAATTCCACATGACAGGGCATTTCAGGAGCATCTCTGTCAACATTTTTGACTCTTGGGACATGAGTTGTGGCCTCCCTCTGAAGTCACTAAGGAAAGCTTTTCTTTTTGGAAGCTCCTTCTCCTATGGTGTCAATTGCTCTAAAACCTTCACTCCCTGCCTCAATGTCTTGCCTTTTAGGTGTAGCCTTCAGTTCCAGTTCATAATCATGGCTTTCCACAGAGCTGTGTTTCTGAAGAGATCCTAAGGTGGAGGTGAAAGGTAGCCTTTGGGTCCTGTGAGTTTAAAAAGAAGACAGAGAAAGTGGGTCTTCTGAGTAAAGTAACCACAAGATATTGGTCTGAGACCTTTCTGTCCATCATTTTGACTTCCTTTTAATACATCTCCTGAACAGGACTATACTTAACTTATGTCTGCCTGGAATTGTAAACAAACAAAACAAAAACAACTCTTACCTTACCCCAACTTTACTATATGACAGGTTTCAGGAAGAGGGAAAATAACCAATTCTGATACTATTGTGGTGTTTCTTTATCTTATATTTTTAGGAGATAGATTATATTTTGAATACATTTTTTTCCCAAGAAGGTAATTTCAAAGGAATCTTTTCTGAAAAACTTTGAATGTCTTTGTCTTCATAGACAAGGAAACACCATGTCTGCAATATAATTCCCCTCGAAATCATAGACACTATTTGATTGCTTTTGTCATTTAGCATCTCAAAGAAGAAATCTGCACATGGAAGACTCTGTTTTTCAACATTGCAGCAGTTTATGTGTCTTTCCCATCCCCATACTTCAGAATGCTTTCTACCACATGTATGCCTGTAATTCTACCATAAGGTGGGATTTCTCTTCCCACTTGTCTATTCACTACTCTCTCCTTTTCATTTGCATTCTGGAAAAGCTTGTGTAGCTCATCCTCCTCTTTACTCATTTTATTTTGTCAGTTTCAAACCCACCCTTTTCTTCTTCCAATTTTCATTGAAATTCTGATATATCATTTTTAGTTTTCTTACAATCTTAACTTATCCTTCCTCCTATCCTTTTATGATTAGGTCCCTCTCATTACAGTCTGTTCAATCTACTTGGTTTTTCCCCTTTTCACAAAGGCTATCTGTTGGCAATTTATTTTCTAAAATGTTTTTTCTGTAGTAAATCATTTTCAGCTGTTTGTTTTTACTTTGAGTCTTTAAAAATATGTTTTGTATTATGAATTTACAGTATTATTTCATAGATTTCATGCTGATTTTACATTTTATGCCTTTTGGCATGAGAAGAAATCAATTTAGCCTATTAAGCTAGTGTGTATGGACTCCCCTTGGTGTTATTCACTGCTATTCTGTTTAGTGGCCAGAGCCTCACCTCAGACCAGCTGGAGATGGATTTATGTGCACAGAGCAATTATTAGAGTTTAGGAGATAATTAACTAACATAGATTTAATTATGTTTAATTAAGTATTTAATTTGAGTATTTTTATGTTCCCACTTTAAGATGCAGATGCTTTCCGACATTCTGACTTGAAATTAAAAACAAAAACAAAAACCTATGCTGTGTCTCTTCTCCTCTCAGGATTGCCCATAGCATTTATTTGAAGAACCGTAACTCCCAAGATGCAATGTTCTGTGGTCATCCCTCTTCATTTCCTTCTACATTGTTCACTGGGATCACAGGCTCTACTTGGTTGTAGAGAACTGATAAGGGATTGTACTGTACTGCTTCCAAGGTAGCCCAGTGCTTCCTGCTCCCTGGTATTGACTCCTTCGTGTAGTCCTTTCCCACATTGTACCAGGATTGGTCTGTGAGACCAATGGCACGCAGCAGAATAATGGCATGGAACTTCTGGGATTCCTAAAGCTTCCATCTTGAGTGTTCTTTCCCTCTATTTCTTCTCTCTCTTTCCTGGATTACTCATTACAGGTGAGGACAGTTGCACCATCTTTATGGCACTCAGGTAGCCTATGAGGAGACACATTTGGTGAGGAACAGAAGCTTGCCCACAGCCACATGAGTGAGCCTAGGAGTGGATTCACCAGCACCAGTTAAGCTTTGACATGGCTCATGCCCTGGCTGACACCCTGACTCTAATCTCATGAGAGAAGCCGAGCCGCTCTCAAATTCCTGATGCTCCAACTGTGTGAGATAAGAAAGGATTGTTGTTTTAAGATATTAAATTCTAAGATGATTTGTTATGGAGCAATAGGTAACTAATATAGCAATGGAGAAAATGTTTTGACTTGTCTCAAAAATTAGCACCAACCAACTATATGAATGGTTGACAAGTTTGGAAATGGTTGAGTTTTTCTAAGACAGGAAACAGAGAGTGAGGAAGGAATAATAGTTGTTTCTTTCAAGAAAGAGAGTTTTCTTTTTTTCAATGGCTACACAAGTGAGTAGGAGTTTGTTTTTCAATCTAGTTTCTTTAGTTTTGCAATTTGTACAAATTTCTCTCAGATCCTGGTTACAGGTTTTCTAACACTTTTAGTTTTCAGTGATATTATGAGGTTTTTATTTTTCTATGGCTTTATAGATATTGTTGTGACCATTTGGGAAAATCTATAGCAAGATTTGCTAATCTGACTCAATTTTTTTTTTTTTTTTTGAGACAGAGTCTCACTCTGTTGCCCAGGCTAGAGTGAGTGCCGTGGCGTCAGCCTAGCTCACAGTAACCTCAAACTCCTGGGCTAAGCAATCCTTCTGCCTCAGCCTCCCGAGTAGCTGGGACTACAGGCATGCACCACCATGCCCGGCTAATTTTTTCTATATATTTTTAGTTGGCCAATTACTTTCTATTTTTAGTAGAGACGGGGTCTCGCTCAGGCTGGTTTTGAACTCCTGACCTTGAGCGATCCTCCTGCCTCAGCCTCCTAGAGTGCTAGGATTGCAGGCGGGAGCCACCACACCACGCCAGTATACTTGCTTTCTTAAAGTCAGTTTGATTTATTACAGTTTTGAGAAATCAGACAATGCAAGATTGTGAGAATTTTGTATAAATCGAGAGTCAGTAAGTGCCGGATGGTAGCTTGAGGATGTGCCCTACGAAATACGAGTTGTAAATCTGAATGAGTTCCGTTTTTGTAAATTTGTTTTTGACTATATTCTGGATGACTTTCTGAATAATTGCAAAGCTATTAAGTTTGTAAAATGCATTTAACCTAGTGTTTTTAAAAAAATATTATGATTAAGACAAAAGATATAAAGAATAGTATAACACTCATGTACTCACCACTCAATTCAAAAAATAAAATATTACCAATACTGTTGAGTATTTGCGTGCTTATGATGTGGCAAGTACTGTTTGAGGCACTGAGTATATAGCAGTGAACAAAACAGACAAAAATCTCTGTCCTCATGGAGCTTGTGTTTTAGGAAGGAATTCGCCATTGCCTAATAAGTGTCATTGTTCCTATTTTTGGCATTTCTCTTATCCTTTTCGGAATGTTTATTTGAATCGTATGTGGTCGTGGATATTAGGAAGAATAGTTGTTGGAACTGAATGCAAATAAGCAGTAAATAGGTACTGTCTGACTGCATAAAGGATGTTCTATCAGTGTGTTTGGCGTGGTGGAGTTTATTTTGTACAGATTAACACATACAATCTCTAATGTTTGGTTTCATTGCCTAGTCAACATTATCCTATCGTTGGTGACTCTAGGATTCATTAGGTCCACAAGAGGGAAAACGTTCTGGGTCATCTCAAATAATGTCTGTGTAATACACAGCTGAAGGAAATATAGCTTATCTTTTAAGGCATTTGAGAGGAGGAAATTGGCTTTTTAGTTTAAATTGATAACTAAAATTTTTGAGAAAAAAATGGCACCTTAGATTGAGTAACTTGGAGTTATAGATTCACTCTTTCTTTTGATGGGCTTGAAAACTTTAAAAAAATTCTGGTATACTGTACTGAAAACTAGAGGAAATGGCACCTTAGAATTGTAGATTTAGCATTTCTTGTGATGGACCAGAAACTTAAAAACAAAAAGGCTGGGCACAATAGCTCACACCTGTAATCCAAGCACTTTGGGAGGCTGAGATGGAGTCTAGCTTGGGCAATAGTGAGACCCCTGTCTCTACAAAAAAATAAAAAATTTAGCTCAGAGTGGTGGGGCACACCTGTAGTCCCAGCTACTCAGGAGGCCGAAGCAAGAGGATGGCTTGAGCCCAGAAGTTTGAGGTTATGGTAGATTATGAAGCCACTGCACTCTAGCCTGAGCAACAGAGCAAGACCCTGTCTCAAAAAAAAAAAGAAAAGAAAAATCCCAAACAAACAGACAGAACTGTGGTGGACTATAAAGAAAACCACAAACTAGAACACTGTTAAAGAAACTAGCGTGAATAGAAATGAATACATACACATCAAAGTTAGAAATGAATGAATAAACCCCCGAGTTTGCATTTGAAAATATAGTGCCCTCTGAACATCATTTTTATTTGATACTGTTTTAGGTATCGTCAGATCTTGGAAAAAGCTATTCAGTTATCTGGAGCGGAACAACTAGAAGCTTTGAAAGCTTTTGTGGAAGCAAGTAAGTGAAATGGAAGTTCTGTGTTTGCCTTGCATTACTGAGACAGGACTTTAAAGCTTTCCCAACCCTTGTTTTATGTCAGATTATCCGTGTTAAATATGCATGGAGAGCGATCCATTGATTTTAGAATGTAAACTATTTACGACTTAATTTTTGATGAATTGTCTTCAGAATTAGAATCCCAATTAAGGTTTTGTATGGTTATTGTTACAGTAGCTGATGAGAGACAATAGGGCATAATGATAAAGAGAATGATTTGAATGCAAATCCTGGCTATGCTATTTTATGAGCTGTGTGATCCTGGGTAAGTTATTTAACGTCTTTGTGCCGCCTTTTCCTCCCCTATAAAATGGGAATATGATACTTACCCTGTAGAATTACTGGGAGATTAAATGAGTTAATACACACAATAATTAGGGCTTAGAATAGGACCTGGCATATAATCAGTGCTGTGTAACTGTAAGCTGTTATTAATGTTAAGAACATTCCTTTTGCAATGGGAACTAGAGATTTCCATTCTTTGAGACACATTTCCCTACACCCTGACTTAAAACATATCAAAGTATCTTGAGAATTAGTCAAAATTCAGGCTGGAATTTATAGTGAGTTCGCAATATTGATACTTGATAGCGCTTTACAGTTTACAGTGTGTTTTTACCCACGTTATCCATCACATAGGTTCCTTTTAATAACCCTGCGACTAGGCAATATAGACATGGGCATCCCTATATAATCTATTGTAAAATAAGTCTCAGGATTAAATGATTTTCCTTCCTTCCTCCCTTCCTCCCTTCTTCTCTTCCTCTCTTCCATCCCCCTTCCTTTCTTTTCTTTCTTTCCTTTTTTCAGACAGGGTCTCACTGTGTCGCCCAGGCTAGAGTACAGTGGTGTCATCATAGTTCACTGACATCTCAAACTCCTGGGCTCAATGGGTATACCTCCTGCCTCCTGCCTCAGCCTCCCGAGTAGCTGGGACTACTACAGGCATGAGCTACCATGCCCAGCTCATTTTTCTTTTTCTTTTTGTAGAAAAATGAAAATGAAATAATGAGAAACGAATAATGCATTGAAGGCTGCACTAATATAGACTGTTTTTAGTATTAATTTCAGGTAAAGATTGATTGCTTAATGAAAATTTTTATAAGTTACTCATGTTTTCTTATCTCTTACTTTTTTCAACAAGTGGTAAATGAGAATGTCAGTCTTGTGATCTCGAGACAGTTGCTCACTGATTTCTGCACGCATCTCCCTAACCTGCCTGATAGCACAGCCAAAGAAATCTATCATTTCACCTTGGAGAAGATCCAGCCTAGAGTCATTTCATTTGAGGAGCAGGTAAAAATCTGGAGCAGTGGTTTTTGAACTTGAAATAGCAATTATTTTGAGAATCTGATGTTATTAAATTCTTTTTTTTTTTTTTTTTTTTTGAGACAGAGTCTCACTTGGTTGCCTGGCTAGAGTGCCGTGGCGTCAGCCTAGCTCACAGCAACCTCAAACTCCAGGGCTCAAGCGATCCTCCTGCCTCAGCCTCCCGGGTAGCTGGGACTGCAGGCATGCGCCACCATGCCCGGCTAATTTTTTCTATATATATTTTAGTTGGCCAATTAATTTCTTTCTATTTATAGTAGAAACGGGGTCTCGCTCTTGCTCAGGCTGGTTTCAAACTCCTGACCTTGAGCAATCCACCCG
>CAUYPO010099188.1:0-14306 GCA_963574435.1 Cheirogaleus major | reverse complement strand
GTCCCCCGCCTCCCAGTTAAATCTCAACACATCCTCTTCACGCTGCATGTGAAGTTGCTGTCATTTTCTGGGTCACCTGGGTGCTCTGGGGTTCCTGGAAACCCTGCCTTCAGCCCCCCATTGGAATTGCTGGAAAATGCCAGCTGCTTAAACAGGGTCACGAGGCTTCAAGGTAGGGTCATTAAAAATTACCCAATTTTTCCCTGTGTGAGGAAAATTCCTAATGGAATTCTTCATGGCTCTTCTCCTTGCACTGTGAGGCTAAAGCCAAAAAATCCTCTCCACCAAACAACCGGGGCCAAGTCTACTTACCAAAGTCCTAATAGGAGACCTGGAAGGAGAGGTCCTTCTGTCATCCTAGCCAGGAAAGGCGGAGGCCCTCCCATAAATATTTTATTAGCTCCTACACTCTAGAAATCTTAACTGTAACTAGAATCTGATTGATTTTTTTAAATAAGTGAAATATATTTTAACTCATCCAATATTCTTTCATTGCCTTGCATTTAGATAATTTAAACTTTTTGGCCACTCTATATTAACCCTGAGTTTTATTAAAAAGAGTTCGGTACAAAGACAGCAGGTTCAAGGTGTGCTAGTGTTCCAAAACTCTTGGTTGGAGAGGTTCTTGGAAAAGGACAGTTCTTATTCAGTTCTAACTCTTAAGTGCTTGGTACATAAAAGATACTCAAGGTGTCAAATTACAGAACCAATATGGTATTTTGTTCCTGAATTTTGCCATCGAAAGCAATAAGCCTGTCCAGATCTCCTACCCTGCACATACCTCAGCCACAGCACCTATAACTTTGTTGTCATTTTATTTGCACACCTTTCTGCCCACAAGACCATAAAAGATCACTGAAGCTAGAGACCATGGCCTGCCTGCCTTTATATTCTCGGTGACGAGCACTGTGTAGCATGTAAAACACGCTCGGGCATCTGATGACAAATGAATCGGCACATCCGGGACACACTCTTACTCTGTCTTCTATAACCCACAGCAAGTGACCATGGGCAGCTCAGTTAAAATGCCGGGAGAGACTGGAAGGGACATTCTGTTTACTGTTCATGGAGGCTGCCTAAGAAGGGACTTATCTGTCACCTGCCCCCTGGGGTTTTCTCACGGCAGACATGGACCCTCAGGACACAGGAGGTGTCTGGGATCAGAGCCACAGCACGGGCACCGGGGCTGCTAGGGAGGGTTCAAACAGACAAATTGGGACACCATGCCAGGCCTCTCGTTTCTGTACCGTTTAATCAACACAGAATGCAGAAGAGCACTGCAATTATTAAAGAGCCATTTCTGGGGGAAGAAGAGAAGAGAGAGAGAGAAATAAACGAGATTTTTTTTATCCTTCAATCTTACCCATTTTACTTTTGCCTACGGAAAGTTCCATGTCACGGCACGTTTGAGTCTGTGGAAAAGATGTTTTCCTTTTCCTGGGCACCTGACTGTAACACCTGCTGCTTCTCTCGCATACACTAGCTGGCATGCAGGGTAAGTTGATTATCTGAAGTTAAAATGCTGAGGAAATGAGGAATTTTTACAGTTTTCTTGGCTAACCTGGTTCCCCTGGAGAAGACAGAAATGAGATTTTACACCGAATTAGCTGTGTCTTCAGGGAGGCAATTTCACTGATCCTGAGATTAGCACTGGTTTTACCACCTGACCCTCTGCTGACCTTACGCTTTGAAAAAAACCCATCCAGGGATTGGTGGGAAAGAGAGAAGGAACAAATCTAGAAGCATGTTTTCCCTTGTACAGGACTGAGTGATGTTTCCAAAGCATTGGGTGGTAAACACACACACAGCCAAAATTGGAGGGTAGTGTTGGAGGGGGGGGAAAGCTTTCAACATTATTGAATTTGAATAAAGTTTCTGTAGGGGTTATCGAATATAAAATGTGGACAGAAAGAATTTATAATACAGAGACTCAGTATTATAAATATATCATGCAAAAATAATCTGCTTTTAGAAATTCCTAAAATATATTGTTAATTAAGTCAAATAAAGCGCTCTTCCTCTTGGCCCTCCTGTCACTGAACTTGCTGCTTCTCCTCAGGTCTCTGTGTCCTTGTCCCCCTTCCTCCTCTGGTCCTCAGCCCCTTTTTGGATCACCTTCCGCTCCCCCCACGACCACCATATGGACAGGGCAGCCCTGCCTGTCCCTAACTGTGTCCTCAAGATCAACTCACTGGCTTTCCCATCCCCCAGGCCCCCTTCCAGACACCCAGAGGCGCCACCTCCTGCAGTTAGCTCTGTCCCTGCTTTCTCCCTCACCCCAGTCAACACTCTCCTGTGGGGTCTCTTGAACCAGCCCCCACCTGCAACTCTTCCTCCTCACTCCTTACTTCAAACCACGCCCCAGCCTCCGGCCTCTGCTGTCTCCAGGTTGCTCCACCACAAAGTGACGTTCCTATTAGGTTCCTGATAAAAATTGCCCCCTCACTGACTACCCATTAAAAACAGTCTTCACAATCTTACTTCACCCCACCTGTTCTATCTTAACTGTTCTCATGTTGTTCTTTAAAATACACACACACACCCACATACACACACAAAACTTCTTACTGTAGAAAACGTCAAACATTTGTAAAAGATGGTGCAATTAACTCTTACTACCCACCACCCAGCTTTAGCACTTGGCAGCACACGGCTGATCTTGTTTCATCCATACCACACTCACTTCCCCCCCCACCGCCAAAATGGGTTGTTTTACAGCAAATTCCAGACAGCCTATCATTTCATCCATAAATCCTGCATGTATGGATGCAGGATTTAAAGTATGTCTCTTTAAAAGACAAAGACTCTTAACAGTAACACTACTATCGCCCCTAAAAAACTGTTCAAATAATTTCTTAATATTGTTAAGATAGAGTTAAGATAGTCCCAGTGACTTGAGACGTTTTTTGTTTTTCACAGTTGGTTTGTTTGAAATGGGATCCAAACCCAGTCCATGGATTGGGTCTGGGCCCCTGTTCCTTTAGCCTCTTCTACTCTGCAGACACCTTAACCTCTCCCTCTCCACAAGACCTAGTCCACACGTTTCACTTTCCCATCTACAAGGCGTTGCTCATGCTACACTCAATACCCAAATGCCCTCGTGTCCAAACACTGCTCCGAGTCCAACTCAAGTACCGCATCAGCACAAAATTTTTCCTGACTGTCACCAGCCCTCCTCCCAAGAGCAGCCAAGAGCTCTCCTGGAGCACTTGACCCCCACCTCACTTGGGGCATTTGTTCTTTCCTATAATCAGCTTGGGAGCTACTCATCTCCCCTTCAATCTCCTGGGAGGGCAGACTCTATCTGATTTGTCTTTATAGCCTTCATAGAATCTAGCACAATACCTTGCACTTGGCAACTGCTCAGTAAATCAATTTGTAAGTGCTGTATTTAAAAATAATATAAACAGACTGGTGCAATGGCTCATGTCTGTAATCCCAGCACTCTGGGAGGCTGAGGTAGGAGGATCGCTTTAGCCCAGGAGTTTGAGACCAGCCTGAGCAACATAGCAAAACCCCATCTCTCTAAAAAATAAGAAAAATTAGCCAGGTGTGGTGGCATGCACCTGTAGTCCCAGCTACTTGGGAGGCTGAGGTGGAAGGATCACTTGAGCCCAGGAATCCGAGGCTGCAGTGAGCTATGATCACACCACTGCACTCCAGCCTGGGCAACAAAGTCAGACCCTGTCAAAAATACTACTGCTGCTACTACTAATAATACAAGCAGAGATGGCAAGGATGGCAAGAGTATCTCACATGTCTTCATCCTCCCTCTTCTCTCTCATACATTCCCTTAAGAGATATTTGTTGCCTAACTGCTGTGTGTTGGGTACTATGAAAGTGCTTAATGGCCCCAAAATCATATCACCTGGCACAAAAATAAAAGTGGCCCTTTCACCATCATCAAACTACCTGTAGCTTTTAGAGGCAAAATTAGTCCTTCCAAGATCAACATTTACATTATGATATTGCTCCTAACAGACAATATTTGTTCATTTTCACAAGAAATAATTTTAATTTATAAATGAGAAGCAAAAACAGTCTAATGTCTGGTCTTGGGATGGTCAGGGACTGTAAAGGCATCTCCCCCTTTGTGTAGCATTCCTCTAATCCACAAACATTTACTGAACGTCTATTAAATACCAAGCACAATGGGATGCGCCAAGTGGAAAACGAGGACAGTCCCCAGCACGGCAGGGAAGATAAAACAGAGGACAAAATTTCCAACAACACCAGGTCTCCGGAAAGTGTAAGGTCCCAGAAGCAACCAGGGAAATTCTTGGAAGAGCTAGAATTCGAGCTGACCCTAATCGCTAAGAAATCTTAAGAAACTACACTGTCTGTGCTTCTCTCTTGCATGAAGATGGAAGATAGCAAGGGTTAGGTTTGAAAAAAACAAACAGCTGTGCACAGTCTTCATTGCACTCACGTCCCCATTAAGCATCAATTTCCTCTAATGGGTTCCAGCCACAGCCACAAACCCAAGGAGAAAGAGGACATTTCCTTTTCAAAACTAGAAAAAGTAGAAAAGAACAAATAAAAGAGAAAAAAAAGCATGTTATGAAATAAGGTGCCGAAGTACTTTTAACCATCCTTTAAAAGAATGTTTGATAGACAGAATCCCTTTCTTAACAGACTATGAAGATCTATTCCTTATAAGAAGGGAATTTAAATAGTGCACACCATAACCCACCCACCACTGCTCTGAGAGGTACAATTCGTTCTACTGAGTGAGGGAACCCCTCATGGCTCAGGCATTCGTGAATTGTTGCCCATTTGAGCAATCAATCTGGTCCTAAAAAGTTGTTTGAAATGTACAAAAATACTATTGCAGAGTATCTGTTTGGAATACCTGTATCATGTCCTTAATAAAGTTTGACAGCTTTCACCAAATGTTCTAGTAATTTAAAACTTTTAGTGCTCGAGCTCAGGCCAGGATGAAGTGCTTGTTATTTGACAATGATAAAATAGCACTTTAGTGGTTTTTGGCCCTGGGGCAGTGGCAAAAATAAGAGAAACTTATGAGAGGAGGTTGGGCTGTCTCCTAAGACCAATCAAGGAAATGAACTTTTAATGCAATACAATTCCTTAAAGAAATGTCAACTTTTAGTCACAGTGGTAGGTGGGTCCTTCTCCTGGGGCAGGAAAAAGATAAATGCTGGTACACAAATTTTAGAAACACTCCTTACTAGATTAAAAATTTGTATTTAATTCACTCTCCTCCAAATATTTAATAGAGATAATCTTAAAATTCTATTCTATAACACCAACATGTAAACGATGTAACAAAAACTCTGTCTATTAAATTGACACTTTTTTCCATAAAATATGATACTATCACATTTGTTCAACAGCCACCTTCAGGAACAAAAGCTAACAAGGTGTGAAAACACAATTATGATCCTCTTTAAGAAAATACAGAGAAACTCAAAAGCAAGGCATAGAAATACACGGAATAGCAGAGTTCCCTAAAAGACTTCCCACATCACCACTGGAGAAAATCCAACAGGAAACACACAGCAGGGACTCAAAATCTAGTTAGGAGGGGGGACTTGTCCTCAACTGACGTTTACTCACCAGACACTGCACAGATGTGACTCTGTGCCAGGCACTGTGCTGAGCTCAGGGGGCTAATATCACAGACTGTTGACCTGCAGATGGGTTATGTTTTGTCCATCTAATCAGATGGACAAAATTGAATTTAATTTGAAGCAAGTTTAATTTAAAAGTTGGAAGATCTCATAGAAACATCTAGGTATTTGGCTTCTCTTCAAAAATGGAAAGATCTAGCACCATGGGCCCAGTATTCCCTCACTGGCCACTCTGAGCTGGAGCAGAGAAGCCACTGACCCCAAGAGCAAAGGGCATGCTCTCCAGCTTGACACAGTCCCCACCATACCCTACTGTCACCCAGCAACACACTCAGCGCTTCACGGATTTCTACTCCCTGCCTGTCCTCGGAGGTACTTGAGTTTGTCATTACCACTCTAGGAAAAGAAAATGGATAAAAATGCTCCCTGGGCTTACAAAGTGCCAAGTCTAATGGAGGAGGCAGACATGAAGATAAATTACAACAGGGTATGGTGCGAACCACAGCACAAGGATGGCCAGGGTTAAACAGAAACCCTAAGGAAGGTTCAAGTAACTCCACCAACAGCAGTGGAGGTATCTAGGGCACATTCACAGGCGGGAGGACATTCACGGACAATCTTGAAGGAGGAGAAGAGGTTGGTCAGGTGGAAGAGTGGGAGCAAGTCACACTACATGTGCAAAGAAGTGAGAGGTCTAAAGGAACGTGGAGTTTTCTGGAGATGGGGCTGGGCAGAGAAGGGCCTTCTACTCTCAACCATGTAAACAATTTTGAACATCAATCTGGGGCAACAGGGAGCCAAGCAAGTTATTTAAGCACAGGCTGACGTGATCAGATTTGTTATTTTAGGGAAAGATGCTGGCAGCACTGTAGCATACGACCTGGAGCAAAGAGCCCTTGCTGGCTCACACCCCAAGGGATACTAAGATGCACCCCTTTGTATCAGCTTCCTAGTGCCCAGAAGCCCCACCTTCTCTGCCAGTGGTACATGTTTTGACTGACCCACCTGTTATTTCCTTCTTAGACTGATGTGGGTCAATGCAGTTATCTTTCTTGAATTGGCATAATGCAAATTCAACCCAGACCTTCGACGGGGGCAGAATGCAGTAACTTAAGTCTCTACTGATGATCTCAATTCCGTGCAACAAAGACATCCTCTCTCATCTGCCACATTTCCTTTCCCCGCTTAAGCGTCTGTGGCAGTTGAGAATCTAGAAGCTTTCAATAAAATATCATCCATCCCACGTATGGCACGAGTTTGATTTTCCTTACAGACAAATCACTACACACATATATGTGCAAACACTGTTCTCAACTCCCCTTCAGTGAGCCACCCAGACTATACCATGTTACCTTGAACTTCAAGGCAAGTTCTGAGGGTGATAAGGAAGTAATGAGAGAACAAAGGAGAACCCTTTCACGCAGAGCCTGTTGGCATGAGCCTGACGAAGCAACAGCACATAGAGGTTAACGGCAAGGACACTGCGCTGTTGCACAGAAATGAAATGAGATGCAAAAAACAGGCATGCCCCTCAGAGCAATGAAAATCAAATCAGTTTCGCTTTTCTCTCTCAAATTCAATCAAATCTCAATAAAAGCTAAGATAGGCAAATCGACAAGAGGCTCTTTTAAACCGTCTCAAAGTTATAATAACCCCAAACAGACTATTGCCCAGACTTTTTATTGTTATAACACACAAACCCATCTTTCACTCCTTGTCATTTGCAATTACTGTGCCATAATTGAAAATCCATGAATCACCATGGGGCTTAGGGGAGAGGGCCTACTATCTGTGAGCTGTCGCTGTAATCATCGCAGAATAAACAAACAATACCAAGAGTTCTTTTTTTCATCATTTTTTACCTATAGATTGAAGAGACTCTGAAAAATTTATACTCTGTAATTCCCCTCTTTCCCTAAAGATGGCATGATATTTCAAAGCATTTTCCCCTTCGAAATATTGTTTTTCTCTTCTTCAATAGCCAACAGGAGGCCTGCACCAAAAGGCTTCAACACAATTTTCAAATCTATTTGTAAGAGCCAAGAATTCAATTAAGAGTAAAATTATCTTGTTAGGGTTTGGGCAATTCAGCCAATTAACCCTCTTGTGGCTCTGCTGAAAAAAAGAACTTGAACTGTCTAACAAAAGGCTGCACAAAATCAAAAGGAACAGACTAGGGCAGGGGTAAAGGGTTCCAGAAATCTGCATCCGGTCTGCAACTCTGCCCATCAGCAAAGTCACACGATGCCCTAAGCTTGTGACCTGTAGGAATGCCTAGGAGAGCACAGCTCCACTCTGCATGGGGCTGCACAACTTCAAGAATTCGTCCAAGGGCTGTTAAATCTCCCCTTCTCCCGTGGGATTTAACCCATGTGCAGACTTTCAAAGTCAACAGCAGAACCACTGAACTCATTCTTCGTGAACAAGCTGTTTCCACGACTGGATGAAAGTGAGTTTCACTCTGTAACTAAAAGGAAGGAAGACACCCTGCATCGGCGTGGGAGAGGTGGCCCTACCCTCTCGCCTGTTCCAGGCCGGAGTCTCTCGCCACATCCCCACGTGCTCACCTTGGTGGCTTCCTCCACGCTCTCCCTCAGGACCTGCAGCTCCGCGTCGTACTGCTCCTTCAGTTTGTCCATCTCGCGATCGTGGCTGGACACCTCCTCTTTCAGGGCTCCCTTCAGGGCAGTGAGTTCACGCTCCCGCTTTCTCAAGAGGTCTTCTTGCTCCTCCTTGGCGATCAGCAGATCTTGAAGATCCTGCTTCGCCTGTAAGAGCTCCTAGGGCGGGAAACATGAAGCAGGAAGGTGAAGATTAAACATCTCCCCTCCAGGGCGGCCACCCGATGTACGGCCACCTCCCCTGTCCTCGCTGCTCTTCCTTCCTCGTCCCACACACCTGTGCAAACCATCTCTTCCTCTCCCCCCTGCACCTCTCAGAGACCATCATCCCCTTGGATTCATCTGTCTTGGCTTCTTGGAGACTCCATTGAATGTGAGGGAGAAAAGGGAAACGGACGTAATTGTCACCGCCTTGGGGGGACCCATCTCGTTTCATTTCTATGTATCGGTCTGTCACCCTTGCTGTTGCCCTGCACCTGCTGTGATTCCCGGGGGACACGCAGACTCGCTGGCCCCACTTGCTTCCTGCCCCTGCGTGTGGGCAAACCCCAATCCACACTCCCAGTGCTCGGGAAGACTTGGCCCATTTTCCTTGTATCTCATTTGTCCATCTGAGCAGAGCACAATATTCACATTTTCTCCTCCTCAACGGCCAAGAGTTCATAAGGAAAGTCACAAAACTGGGGCAACAAGTTCCACTGCAAATCACTTTACCTGAACCCAAGTGTGTCCTGCCAAAGGCTCAGCATTCCTCTCACTTCAACATCTTTGCCAGAGACTTTCCCAGGGCCCCTGCGGGGCAGGGCTCACCCCCACCTGCAGACTTGGCGGAGGCCTGGGCCATACTGGGGAGCCCTTGTCTTCCTCCCACCTCCACTCTGCACTCCAGCTCTCTGGGGAGAGGGTCACTGCCCAGCAGAGAAGGAACCGCCCCTGCCGGCCCACACCCAGTCTCCACTCCATCTGTCATCTTGTCTCGCTGCCATTTTGGTCTTTTCTGTTTTCTTCAATCTTGGCTCCCCTGCAAGCTTTACCACCAAACTTTTTGAAAGCATAATTTTTCTTTAAGTAGGCACTTAAGCCTTAGTTTTTTATTTTCTTTTGTTTGTTTTTTTATTTGTTTGTTTAGAGATGAAGTCTCGCTACATTGCCCAGGCTGGAGTACAATGGCCATACACAGGAATGATCACAGCTCACTGTGGCCTCCAACTCCCAGGCTCAAGCAATCCTCCCACCTCGGCCTCCTGAGTGGCTGGGACCACAGGCATGTGTGCCAACTTAGGTTCACTGTCTCTACTTCGTGACCACCCATTTACCCCTTGCTCTCTTGCTACCTTCCTTTATGTCCCTACTCTACTAAGACAGCCACCTCTCCAAGGTCATCGTGACCTCTGAATCACCACAACCAATGGCCTTTTCTCAGTCCTCAACTTCCCTGACTCCTCTTTGATCCTCCCTGCCCATCTCCTTAAGAGTCTCTTCTTCCTTTTAATATAAGGACAATACACTCTACTGTTTTCTCCCACAGGCTACTTTTTCTGTGATAATCCTTTCTGGCTTTTCTCTCTCTCTTCCTAGAAGCTACAATGATCCCCAAGAATGCAACTCTGCATTCTTTATTCTCTTTCGGCAAACTCCTCTATTTTTTCCCAACTACTAATTCTATGTACGAGACTCTCAAACCTTTACATCCAGCCTTTCTCTGAGTTCAGACCTGCTCTAACATTCAATGACCCCCACACGAATCCACCTGGATGGCCCGCGGGCACCTCAGACTCGGTAGGATTACAGGTTTAAGTGAATTCCTCAGGTTCCTTCCTTTCCTCTTCTTTCGTCCATTATTCGTGTCAACAGCACTACCTGCCCCCTAATACCCATGCTCAGAAGCTTAGCAACGGCTTAGACTTCTCTCACCCACGTCCCTCACAAGCAAAAAGTTCTGAAACATCGTAGATCCTTCCTCTTACCTCCCTGGGCTGGGCCCTCCTCACCTCCTGTGTAGCCACCCGATTGCTCCCTGCAGCCTCTATGACAACATCCACATGGCATCCTCTGTCTGGAGTGGCCTTCTCCTTTCCCAGGAGAAGGAATGTCTCTGCCTTTCAGAAAATCTTTGAAGACTCAGAAAAAATATGCCTCCTCCAAGAAGTCTTCCTGAAATACCTTTCCTGCATACCCGTGTCATTTCAGGTGTTCTTCTCACAGCATTTAATACTTTGTATCTTGCATTCTATATATTTCGATCATTTTTCTTATCTCCCCTACTAGACTATCAGCCTCTTGAAAAAAGGATATAGCTCTGATTCATCAAAGGTTTTTTTTTTTTTTTTTTTTTTTGAGACAGAGTCTGGCTCTGTTGCCTAGGCTAGAGTGCCATGGCATCAGTCTAGCTCAAAGCAATTTCAAACTCCTGGGCTCAAGCAATCCTTCTGCCTCAGCCTCCCAAGTAGCTGGGACTACATGTGCCACCATGCCTTCGGCTAATTTTTTCTATATATTTTTAGTTGTGCGGCTAATTTCTTTCTATTTTTTTTAGTAGAGACAGGGTCTCGCTCTTGCTCAGGCTGGTCTCGAACTCCTGACCTGAAGCGATCCTCCCGCCTCGGCCTCCCAGGGTGCTAAGATTACAGGCGTGAGCCACTGCACCCGGCCTGATTCATCATATGTTTGATGCATGTATCAATGATATTGATCAATGATATTGAGAGCATTCATCTGTTCTGGATGTAAATAGGTTAGCATGTGCAGTACAGCAGGAGTCTGGAGATGTCAGAATTCTAGATTACTGTATTCCACCACTTATGGCTTCTGAATAAGAACATATCCTCTTCTTTTGGAGCTCCTGGGGAAGCAGAGGAATGGCAGCCACTTAGGGACCCAGGGCCTCGGAGGTGGGAAGCTAGTGGTAAGCTTTCCTTAGTGGTAAGCTATTCAAGAAGTGTGTCATTGACGAAGGGATGAAAACATATATGTTGAATAACTGACAATGAAATCTCTTTCTTTTTCTATAGGACATGCACCTCCATTGAACCAAGGAACGTCTACAACCCCAGGGTGGAGCTGCATTGTGTAGACTGAGACTTCGCCCATCAAAAATCGCACCAGCAGGCATTGATAAGCTCCAATGAAACGCCAAGAGACCCATCCAGGTAACAAAGGCAGCTCTGGCTCTTTCAAAGCACCCAACCCAGAGATTTTGTGAAAATACATCACATCCTGATATTTATCAAAGGGGACGCACTGCTACCATTGCCCAGTCTCTCCCTAGGGAGGACCAGAGCCTCCCCCCACCCATTGCTCCTACCGGCTACCTCTTTAAGGCTTCCTGGAGCCTCCTGCCAGCGTCTTCAGAGCAGACCCTTGATTCTGACCCCCGTTTCCTGCTTTTACTCTCACACATTTCTCAGTTGTTTTCATGATAAGACAGTTCCTCTTCCCACACTTATCTCTTCCAGGATATATCTGTGTTTTGTGTTGCCTTTTGTGTACTGCCGCCAATGCATGTCAAGAACCGAGGTTTTTATGGTCCATTCTACACCGACATGCTGTTATCTGTGGCTGGAGCTATTGCTTAAGTGGACTGTGCCCTGCAAATCCAATCAGATTACACCTCGCCGTATCACTTAGGAGCACTTGAAGTTTTCCAGAGTAGAGACCAAAAGGTACATGAGGTTTCCAAAACTTCACTCCACCACCTTAAGTTTAATTGCAACAAGTCAAAGAAAGGAGAAAAAAATATATAAACTTCAAAGTATAAGTAAACATCCAGAGAGGTGAGCATGCCTCTCTGTAGACCCCAATGAGAGAAAACAAGGAAAATGTTGGCTAATCAGAATCAGTGCTTTCAAAACCTTTCTGCATTCAGAATAGCTCTCCATGTGTAACAACAAGCAGCCAAGAGATAAAAACCTAGTGCGTATGTGTGTGTGCACTGGGGCGAGCGGAAGTAGAAAGGTTGACTGTGTTTGGTACTTACTGCATAACAAGAATTGTCCTAAGCATTTCCAAAAATCCAAAGAGATGAATATTCAAGAAGATGAATATTATTATTCTCGTTCATAAATGAAAGAAGTCAGAGCTCTGAGATGCTAACATGCCTAAGATCACGCAGCTTATAAGCAGCAGAGCCAAGACTGGGGCCCAGATCGGATCCCAACACCCTCCACCTTCACCATACAGTCACTACACGCCTGCCCTCAAAACCACACATTCGTGAAGGCTGAAGCGCAAATAATTACACTGCAACCACCTGCTAGATGCAAACGGAACGGAGCACCGTTTGGCTGAAAGTACCTGGAAGGAGGTCCACTTTTTAAAACTAAAGCAAAGAAACATGACCAGAGCCTGAAAAGACAAGAAAGAAGGAAAGCTGAGAGGAAAGTACACTCCGGGACCGGCTCTCAGCAGCAGCAGCAAGCGGCTGCTCACACAGCACACGCAGGGATCTTGTCTGACAGGCACCAGAATGTCCTGAGTGGCAGCTTATTTGCCCACAGAAAGCTCTGTGTCACACGCCACCTCTTCACAGGTCCTCCGTATCAAAACGAGGAAGACACTGCCCCAGGCCCGGGTCTGTATTCACACTTTCCAGAAAGTTCTATAGGGTCCCTATCTCTGGCCCCGGCTCAGTGACGGGGTAAATAAAAGGTTTTCTAACAAAACTGTAAGGTTTTATATCAAATTATGTAATTGTTTTTCCCATAAGGACGGCCTAGGAAGCATCACACAGCTGGTGAGAACCAGCTTTTAGTTGCTTTTAGTTTAGTTTAGTACTCTTAGTTGCTTTTTAAATTAAAATTTGCAGAATGTTCAGTAACATCACTACAACAGAAGTTGTAGAGACCCAATTTCTAAGCACAGTCTACCCTCAGATCAATGCAATTTTATAACCAGGATATTTTAGTGAGACTGAATCACCCACATCTTGGCAAAAGCCAGGAATAAACCGGCACAAGGCTGTGTTGGAGTGAGGCCCTTCTCTCAGCGCCGTAGGCTCCCATCAAAGGACACATCTGATAATTAGAAAACTCCACTGTCGTGGCACTTAGAGAGCTGTCTCACGTTGACCCGTCACCCTCAAAACGGAAGGTAGTGCGTTCATGGACAAAGAAGTAGCTGAAAATGTGTTCTATGATCATTTTTGCAACTTGAGTTTTAAAAAAATTTCAGAATCATCAATTTAACTAAGAATAACAAAGTCATCCTATTCTTGGTCAATCATATGGCTTATCCTAAGAAAACAAAGTATTTTCTACTATTTCTTTCTTCCTTTTTTTTTTTTTAAACTATGTTATTCTCTCTTAACTTTACTGATTGCATACAGGAGTCTGATGTTATTTAACACAATGTGAAATTTAGTTAAGAGAGATTTCGTGAAAAATCTGGTCTGTCCTGCAGGTCTTACAAAATTTGGGCCTTTAACGTTTTTCAAACATTCAAAAGCTGGAGTGTTTAACATTCATGGTGTTTAAGAGACTGTTCTAGGTCAGGCACTGTGGCTCAAGCCTGTAATCCTAGCTCTCTGGGAGGCCGAGGTGGGAGGATTGCTCAAGGTCAGGAGTTTGAAACCAGCCTGAGCAAGAGCGAGATCCAGTCTCTACTAAAAATAGAAAGAAATTCAATGGCCAACTAAAAATATATAGAAAAAATTAGCCAGGCATGGTGGTGCATGCCTGTAGTCCCAGCTACTCGGGAGGCTGAGGTAGGAGGATCGCTTGAGCCCAGGACTTTGAGGTTGCTGTAAGCCAGGCTGACGCCATGGCACTCTAGCCCGGGCAACAGAGCGAGACTCTGTCTCAAAAAAAAAAAAAAAAAAAAGTCTGTTCTAAGCCAGATGCCATAGTAAACTTGGCCACAACTATAATCTTTTATCAAATCCCCCCAGGCCACTTTTTATTAAGATATGAAGAATAAATTGAAAGTGACAAGGAGATAGGGTCTATTTTATTAGTGATGTAGAAACCATAGATCACGTTTTAAATGTTGCTGACACATCAAAGGAAACTGATAAAAACAGAGGATGATTTTTCTAGAGGGAAAGAAACCCACTTGTGCAGAGAGAAGCTAAGTGTGCCCTAACTCATCTTGCAGAAAG
>CAUYPO010099184.1:0-46977 GCA_963574435.1 Cheirogaleus major | reverse complement strand
AAAAAATTAGCCGGGCATGGTGGCCCATACCTGTAGTCCCAGCTACTCGGGAGGCTGAGGCAGGAGGATCATCTGAGGCCAGGAGTTTGAGGTTGCTGTGAGCTAGGTTGATGCCACGGCACTCTAGCCAGGGCAACAGAGCCAGACTCTATTTAAAAAAAAAAAAAAGAAGCCTGATTTTGTTTGGGACAGCAACGTGCCTAATAAAAATACTCACTTTCCTAGATTCCTTTGCAATGGAGGTGGGCCAAGGGACCCCATTCTGGTCAGTGAGATACAAATAGGATTCTGGGTTCCTGATGACATTGTGCAGTCACTGAAAACAATGAAAGGCTTTATTGTTTAAGCCACTGTAATCAGGTTCAGAGAGGCATTATCATATACTGTATTTAAGAACATGGTCCTTCAAGTGAAATGGACACAGTGTGAGTCCCAGGTGTGCTAGCTATGTGAAACCTCCCTCCACCCTAGATCCCCTTCTGTAAAGTGGGAAAAACAGTAGTAGCTAATGCTTGTCTCAACATATCACACCAGGGTAACCAACTTGTACCAGTTTTCTTGGGACTTTCCCAGTTTTTAGCACTGAAAGTCCCATATCCTTGGTGTTGGGAAACCACTTTATCCTGGGCAAACTGGGACAGCTATTCAACCTATTAAAACATACCCTAAACTACCCTACTTCCTTTACAGATGGAAGACTGGGCCCTGAAGACTAAAACTTGTATTTGATGCTGCCCCCTAGTTGTTGAGCATAATATAACATCACTGCAAAGATAAGTTTTATGTTACATAAGTAGTTTTCTCAGCAAAAATAGCAAGCA
This sequence comes from Cheirogaleus major, assembly GCA_963574435.1. Taxonomy (NCBI): domain Eukaryota; kingdom Metazoa; phylum Chordata; class Mammalia; order Primates; family Cheirogaleidae; genus Cheirogaleus; species Cheirogaleus major. The sequence goes on along the minus strand of CAUYPO010099184.1, from coordinate 46,156 downwards.
AGCCACAGATGGTTAGAGGCAGCGTTGGAATATTCCCCTAAACATTTAGATTTAAATGTAGAACTGCTGTAACCCCGCTATGTTTTACTATTCATTGATATTTGCCAGCAAATATGGTATCTGGTAGGACTATTGCGAACATTAATGAAAGAGTATAGGTAAAGCCTTTTCCCACAGCATCTTATACAGTGAATGCTCTTTAAAGTTCACTGGTATCAGGTAAACTTGGGTTAACTCTGGGCTCTGACTCTTCCTTTGGAAAAGTGACTTCACTCCCCTGAGCCGGTTTCCTTATTCGCATTAGGGGAACAGGACTTTCCTTGGAATGTTGTCAAGATTGATAAAGAAACACTTGTGAACTCATGTAGTTGGCAGTACATGGCACCTTTACTACTGACAGTTATCCAGAAGCCAGGACTCGGCCACCCCTCTGCTGAGGGGCTCTGCAGTCCCGGGGGCTCCGCTGGCCCCTCAGAGAAACCTTCTCCTTATCAAGGCCAGTCTCAGCCGGCAGTCGGGCTCAGAGGTTGGGAAGGCCTAAGCAGCCACTCTGAGGAATTCAGCTGGTCCCTCTTAAGCAGAAGCAATTATCACTCATCTGAAGTGGCTCCTGGGCTGGCACTAAGCAGGGGCACAATCCAAACGTTCAGCTCAGTGGCCTTGGGCAATAGAGTTCTGAGGGCCAGAGCTCTGTTCTGGCCACTATTAAAGCCAGAACTGCAACATAAACCTCAGCTATTTTCTGCTTTCTATTTGGGGTTGTGTTTCCACACGCCAGAGTACACCCACCCTAGTCAAGGCTGCTAAATCTGTTCAGAAGGCTTCCTGAAGATTCAGAGAAACAGAAGCATGCATCCCTGCCTCTTCTGCATCAGTCTTTAAGAGTTCTAGAAAAAGGAATCACCTAAATCTTCCAGAAAGTCTAATTCTGCTACAGCTACGAAGACCCTCAGATAGGCTTACCAGCAATATTAGATTAAGTTCTTCAATTCTGTTCAAAGTGAAGTTGGAAAAAGAATACTCATATTAATAAATACCTGTGGCTATACTGAAAAAGGGTTAACTGCTCAGCTGGGCTAGAAAATCAACACAAGCGATCGCTGGCTTCTGTTTTATTCTATGTAAAGTCTTGTCCTGTTTCAGTACTTGGCTTTAAGTTTCCATTTCATGCATTTTTGATGAGATTTTAAAAATGTGTCTAATCTATACCATGAAATATTATTCAGTGGCTGTAAAAAGAGCCATCTATAACTATATATACCTATCCATCTATGATCTTATTAATGATATGGAAATATCTTTAAGACATACTGTTAAGGGAAGTAGGTCAATAAGAAGTATTTTTCAGGGAAGCAAGTCACAGAACAATATATATAAAATGATCTTGTTCCTATTAAAAACATGTATTTCTGCATTTGCACGGAAAACTTTCCAGAAGAATATCTGTTAAACAGCACACAGTGTTACCTTACCTCTAGCGGTGGGATTAGAGAACTTCACTTTTGAAGTTGCTTTTCAGTATTGTTTGATTATTTTCCACTGTTCATATATTAATAAAAACAAGAAAGCCAAATAAATACACATAAACAGCCAGATATGTTATGAATTAAGCCATTAGACCACTGCCCAGAAACCAAGAGCTATGTCCATTTATCTTAGCTCAGTGATCAGTGTTTACTATGGGATGAAGTGTCTCAGACTCAATATTGAAGACTACATATATATATATATATACACATATATTGTTTTTTTTTTTGAGACCGTGTCTCGCTCTCTTGCCTGGGCTAGAGTGCTGTGGTGTCAGCCTAGCTCACAGCAACCTCAAACTCCTGGGCTCAAGCGATCTTTCTGCCTCAGCCTCCGGGTAGCTGGGACTACAGACACACGCCACCATGCCCAGCTAATTTTTTCTATTTTTGGTTGTTTGGCTAATTTCTTTCTATTTATAGTAGAGACAGGGTCTCACTCTTGCTCAGGCTGGTCTCGAACTCCTGAGCTCAAGCAATCCTCCCGCCTCGGCCTCCCAGAGTGCTAGGATTACAGGCATGAGTCATGGCGCCTGGCCTGAAGATATTTTAATGCTATGCATACCCACTGTCTTAGGAGGGAAAACCTATATTTACACTTTTGGTGGTGGCTCTTAGCCAAAATATTTACTTTTACCAAAAGATTTTATAAATTGATTTAAAAAACATCTTCTGAGTCACTTTTATTTTTAAATCTTCAAGCTGTGTTTAGCAGTTCTAATCCAGATATATTCAGAGTGGGAGGAAAAAAAACTGATTAGGCTTTAAATACTTGAGAGATAACACAAATTTCAGCAATAAATGAAGCAGTTAAAATAAATCTTTAAAATACTGGTTCTCACTTGAAAAGAACTAGAGTGACTTATAGGCACAAACCATTAATTATATAGTGTATGGATTCTTCAAAAATTTATTTATAGAAACAGACATATTCAAATGTAACACCGGACAAAAACAAAGAGAAAAAGTTGGAATTCCAATGACACCAGGGAATTTCACTTGCACTTTACATTTCTTTGAATAGAATTAGCACCATTAGTTCAGAAATCACAGATTTAATTATAATTGCTTCTAATATATAAAACACCCTATAAAGATTTTTTAACTATCTAGTAACAAAGTTCTTCCAAAAACATATTTAAAAATCAATCAGAATTTACCATTTGAAACTGACGAAAATGGTCTAAAAATTGATCCAATTTTACGGCTTGTCAAAGGGAATGAGCCATAATTAGTTTTATTGGAAGAAAGTGCCTGAATTCATCTTCTGGCCTCCTCCTAACTACCAAGAGGGTACAGTAAATTGAATATTACTATAGGAATAAGAGCACATCTAAAACTGGTCATAGAAAATATTTTCCTAGACTATAAAAATACTAAATGGAATACAAAAATTTCAGCATATACAGCAAATAGACTACAGCAGACAAATTTTAAAACATACTTAAAACTATCTTTTACCACAATCATGATGAACATCAAGTATTCTTCTAATAATTTTTCTATGATTCATTGTGATTCAATGTTTATTTCCCCTCAAAAGTTCTGTAATAGTGTCAGATACAGACCAAATTCTGTGTTTCTAGCAGAAGTTACTGGAGAAACCATTAAATAATTCTTAGTATTCAACTGGTTCTCAAAGTGCTGGAAGTGCAGTTGTAGTGGAGCCTATTTTTTAGATCAGGGGACAGCAAACTATAGCCTGGGGGCCCCCCACTTGTTTTATTTGGAAATCTGGCCCTCACTTGTTTTGTTTGGCCTGTGAACATAGCCACACTTATTCATTTATGCATTGTCTGTGATTGCTTTCATGTTGTAAGAGCAGAGTTGAGTAGTTGTGACAGACTAAATGTGACCTTTTGGTCCATGCAGTTCAGATAATTACTATCTGGCCTTTATAAAAGAAGTTTGCCAACCCCTGTTTTAGATAAATCACTTTAAGAAATTTTTAACTGAATAAGGACAAGGTAAAATTATCCAAGATTAAGAAAATTTTGGCTGAGGTTTGCTGGTTCCATCACACAGTACCATGGCAGGTCAAAGGAATACAAAGTTGGATTGGCAACTTTGGGTACTAAAGTATTATTATTCTGGCATTGTACGCAAAGTCTGGCTATGATAAAGTACCTTCTTTTCTCTGTGAAATGGCCATTTTGTACCAAGCAACTCACGTACCAGATTATAGCAACATGCTTGCTGTTCAACCCAAACCATCCATGTGGCTTCCAGCACAATTTTTAGCCTCTAAAAATAAAAAATCTTACACCCTTAGCAATGGATAGAACTAGAAGTGGATCTTTCCTAGCCCTCTGTATTGGCATAGATTCGACAGTGCTGTAACGCATACCCTTTTAGAATCCTTCCCTGTGACATGCATCGTAATAATTTGTACTACTGCTACCCAGGACCACGAACATGTCCTTTTTGACAAAGCGGACTAAGTTTTCAAGTGGGCACATGGGCTTGGGAGAATACCTGTGGTGGTCCTGGCAAAAAGAGGTTTGGAATGTGACGTCAACACCATTGTAAAGAATCCGGACAGAATGTTCACTGGGCTTTTCTCTGTCTTGCCAAAGCTCAAAGATCAGCCTGGCTGCAAACCTTGGGAACCTGGCTTCTGAAAGGCCCAAGGCACTGAGAACTGGTGACAGAGTGACATCGTGAGCAGAGTAGAGGGCAAAGATTTCTTCTTTCCTGCCTTCGGCAGCACGCTGCAACCGGTTGACGGTTTGATTCAGGATGGGGTGGGCACCTAGGAGTGAATACCCGAGGTACAGTTTCTTTTCCCGCCTCTCTCTTTCGTCCTCAATCTGATGCGTCTTTATCACCTTGAAGTGCTCCATGCCGATACAGCCGTTTCTGGTGCAGGGGAAGCTGACGTTGTGGCAGAAGTGGCAGAGCATGGAGTCCACAGGGTTGGCAGCTCGGAGCTGCTTGGTGGGGACGTCCACGATCTTGGCCATCTCCCCGTAGGTCCTCTCCAGCTGGCTGTTTTTCAAACGTAAGAGGTACTGACGACGCTGCTCCTTTTCCAGATACTGATTTCTCACTGGGCAGTAGCAGTTTCCAGAGCAGAACAGAGCACTTGGCTGGTGCCTGAAATAAATCTTCTTCCAGTCAAAATCTGGGAGGAAGCCATAAAGCAAGGCCAGCCCACTTTGCAGGGTTCGGCTTTTCCCAGTGGTTTCTAAATAAAGCTGGTCTGTGGACCAATCGTTGGGCAGGAGTTTGTGTTTCTTTAGATAGATGTCCCTTAGCAGCTGGCCATTCTGCAAATGCTGCACGACTCCTGAAACACAGGGGATACAAAGCTTTCCTTACTACCAGCTTAGCAAAGGGGACAGCAAGGGGAAATTGAGTTAGCATCCAACTCCGGCACGTTTTAGAGCAGTGTAACACAATATAATCAAACCCATTTCCCCACCAAATAGAAGTTACAAGAATGGAAGTTACAAGTCACATCAACTTGCCAAGGGAGCCTCTCGCAGGTATCCACGCAGGGATGAGCAGAGTTGGGCCCTGTCCTCTGGAGGCACAAGGACCATGTGCCTTGCCCCCTCTCTCGACCGGCCCCTTCCCTGGGGAGAGCACTGTGACTGGTAGGCCTCGGGGGCTGGGAACCACCCTGCGGGGGGAGGTCTAGCCTGTAAGTGGCACAGGCCTAAGGAGAGCTTTCTCCCTCCTGCCCAGGGACACAGCATTCCCCAGGGTGCAGGGATTGCTCAGTGAAATCAGTCAGGGAAAGAGACTGAGCTGGCCTGCTTGCTGCTTAGCCTCCTCACTGCTGGAAAGTTCCCTCCTTGACCCCGTCTTCCTCAGTCTGCCCAACCCAACGCTCTCTGCCCATCTCCTGGGTAGGTTCCGCCTAGTCCTGCTGGGGCTTTCCGGCTCAGCAGCAAGGATGCGCTCTCCTTGTGATTCGGAACAGTCTCCCAGATAGCCAGACAGAATACTTGAAAAAAGCAAAGTGTAGACTAGTATGTTTATTATGCTCCTTTTAAATAAAAAAGAGGGAAAAATAAAAATGTGTATTTGCAGTTGCCTGTATTTTACATAAAGAAACTTTGGAACAATGCACAAGAAACTAGTATCAACAGTTACCTGGGGATGACAGGGGCACTGAACTGAGGTGGATGGAACGTGGGTAGAAGAATTTTAAGTTTACTTTTTAGTATTGTTTTAGTTTTGAACTACGATAGTACAATAATAAATTAACTTTTTAAACAATGAAAAAGCCTTATCTTTAAGCAGGAAAAGGCAATCCAAGACAAAAGCAAGCTCACCCTCCAGCCTGCAGGATGTAAGGAAATGCAGTCTCAGTAATGGTTATGAATTCTTTTGGGTACAACTACACACAGGCCCTGTGAACAGTAATGCCATTTATTCAGATGTGCAAATGGCTTGAAAAATTCCACTGCAAAGATGAGATAACTTAGGCTGAAAAGTATGAGACAGAGGGAAATGTGTTGGCCCAGAAGGGGGACAGCTCAGCAAAACACCCAAAGAATGTCTAGGTCCTGCTGTGAATGAAGAGTTTTGTTGTGGGTTTTTTTTTGTTGTTGGTGTTGGTTTTTGGTTTTAGAGAAGGGCTCTTGCTATGTTGCCCAGGCTGGTCTCCAACTCCCAGCCTCAAATGATCCACCCACCTCAGCCTCCTGAGTAGCTGGGACTAGAGGCATGTGCCACCATGCCTAGCTCAGGAGATTCAAGAGCAGAGTTCCCCCAGGAACCTGGCCTGGGACAGGCTTTAGCATTTCCAAAGCGATTTGCAAAAAAAGGGCAAACCCTGAGTGAGGAATGTTAAGGTTCTGTGTCTGGCCAGGGTTCCCCTGTGGGCCTATTTTATTTTCTTTGGCTACACACGTCAAAGTTGGAGTGCTTCCTGTGCCACGCTGGCCTTTCTCATTTAATTCTCACGAAAACCCACTGAGGAAGGTATGTCACTATTATCACCCCCATTTTCCTTACTTGACAGTTGAGGAAACCAAGGCCCTGAGCCATTCACATTCAAGAAGTGGCAGAGCCAAAACTCAAGGCCCCGCCTGGCTCCAATTTTGTGCTCTTAGTCCCCGCTCACAGCACTGTCCCTTACATTTTCATGCAGAAATACTAAGTTCTAGCCATTTAGGGTTTCTTATACTTGCCAAACACAGCCTGCATTTTCATGACTCTGTTCCTGCTGTTCCCCTTTCTCTGCCTAGAGAAAGCCTCACCTGACACCTGGCTCCAACTCTATCTGCTTTGTAGAGCTTTCCTTCTTCCTCTCCCAGGTCAAATTAATAATTCTTCCTGTTCCCGTGTGTCGCTGGACCTCTATGACAACATGAGCTGCATTCACTGACAGCCCATCATAGGCTGGCACTGTGCTAGGCACTCTATACATGCTACCTAATCTAATTCACCGCCAGCCGTGTCAGGAAGGTATTATTCGCACTGTTTTCCAAGTCTGTCTGACTCCAGAGCCCCTGTTTACTCTCTAAGACCCTGCGGCTTCCAGCGTTACAGCTACTTGGCTCCATGAGCATTGCCCGCTGCACCTGCAGGCTCTTTCAGGCCAGGCTAGAGGGTCTTATTCATCTGGCCACCCTCCCACACCCCGCAGCTGCCAAAGCATCTTGAACAGAGCAGGCACTAATGAGCAATCTTATCTTTCATCGTTACTGTGGGGTGCCTTAAGTGTGCCAATTACAAATGATTATTATAACAGCTATGCATTTTTCATGACATTTAAAATAGAAGATAAAAGTGACCATTAAAAGAACATGAGGAAACAGGAACAAACAGTACTGCAAAAATGATTTCCAGAGCAATACTAATTTAGAAAACAATGATGATAATCAATCAATTGAGAAGAAAGGTCTGAATGAAGGATTATCTCTGGGTGTGTGAGGGCCACCCCCCACCAAGCCTCCTCAGGGTATAACCCTGGATCCAGAGACTGTTTCCCCCACCCCTGCTCTCTGCACAGTCATCCTGAGCCCTCCTTAGCCAGAGCTGACAGACACTGACCCCTGGGGACCTTGAAAGATTCTCTCAAGAATTTGGACTTGTGGGCTAGGCAAGGTGGCTCACGCCTGTAATCCTAGCACTCTGGGAAGGCAAGGTAGGAGGACTGCTTGAGGTCAGGAGTTCGAGACCAGCCTGAGCAAGAGTGATACTCTGTCTCTACTAAAAATAGGAAAATTAGCTGGGCATGGTGGCTTGTGCCTATAATCCGAGCTACTTGGGAGGCTGAGGCAGGAGAATCACTTAAGCCCAGGAGTTTAAGGTTGCTGTGAGCTAGGCTGATGCCATGGCACTATAAGCCCAGGTGACAGAGCACCTTTTTTTCTTTCTGTCTCAAAAAAAAAAAAAAAAGAATCTGGACTTGCTAGTTCATCTCTGGGTGTGGCTAAGACTGGCACTACTCCGTTGACAGATACAACAAAAAAACACAGAGTGGTGGGGACAAGATAGCTTTTTTATTTCCAGTTCCAGTCTCCGGAAGCTTGATCACACTCTTGATCTTGGGAGTCTGTGAGTCACCCCTGAATCTTTATAATAAATTTCACTTTTTGGCTTGAGTTGGTTTCTGTTATTTACAACCAGAGAGTCTAAGCTGCAGTTCTCACCTAGAGTTGTACTGCCTCAGGGAGGGTCTGTAGGTAGAGTTATCACAATAATATGCGGAAGGATATTCCTGGCACCTAATGGGTGGGGGTCAGGGGGCTAGACAGTCTCCACAAGGGACAACTGTTCTCTGTCCCACATGATTTGAATGTACCACATGTGAAAAACCTGCTTGACTACTTTAGCCTATAGAACCTAACTCCGGTTTGTTGTGTGTATAAACATAAAACCATTTTTGCATAACATTAACATCCACCAAATTTTCTAGAAATCCAACATAAATTAAGAGATGTCTGCATGTTGCTTTGATCAGAACTTGTTGGAAAAACCATGTCCTGACGTGTTAGAGTCACCAATACAACATCCCTCAGTCATCTGCATTTGTAGTCGTCAGAGTCACCAGTGCACATTGGTACAAGCATTTGATTACTTGATTCTATTTTCTAGTGTAGCTGTTCTCAAGCATTTCTATTAAGATATGTAGAATTGTATAATAAATTAGTTTCCTTTTGCTTGTTACAGTTCAGGCGCCTGATATAACTTTTTAAAAATTAAGTATAAAGAAAGGGTATATTTAAATTTCATTTCAGGATAGTTGGGAGAGATTGCAAAATACGTGTTAATTGTCTTTCCTCATTTTTCTTCATGAACATGTACTGGTTTTGTAATAAGAAAAATGGTTATAATTAACTTTGAGAAATCAGTTGTTTAATCAGATGCCTCAGTGACTCTGAGTTCCCTGGAGGGGGGGGGCAGTCCTTACTTACCCCTCTGAGCCCCCCAGCACCGCCTAGGGGTTTGCCACAAGTGTGTGTGCATGGAAGAGCGGGTGAGAGAATACTGAGCGAGTGGCTGTCACACGTACCTGTCTGCGTGAGTTCCCCCATCTCGCACAGCGGGTGATTGGGGTAAAGAGGCAGGGAGTTTAAGGGGCTTTCAAAAGAGGCTCCGGATCCTTTTGACATGTGACTAACGAAAGCTTCCAATTTAGGGTGATATGGTTTCCTAAAGAGACAATGCAGAGAATTAGTGGTCCGAAGAGTTTTCAGCAAGCAATATCCCAAATGTGTCAAGGCCCTTCTTACCCACAGTAATAGGTACTGGCTCAATCACTTCTAAATTCAAATTTCATCATTACTTGACCACTGATACCTACACACAAAATCCCCTCCCTATAAGGTCAGCCTGAGTCCCTGCCTCGGCTGAACTTGATAGTGAGGGATTCAGCTTTGTCCTCTACCATCCTTTTCCCCAACTTGCGCTGCCTCCTGGGCTCCCTCTCTGGGAGGCCACCAACACCCACACAGCAGTCATGACCTAGGCTGGGAGTTGTCCCGATTCTTCCCTTCCCTGTCCCCAAACAAGTCACCTACACCCAATCTTGCAGATTCTTCCACCTGGTGTGTGTCTATCCCTTTCTCCTTCATCCCCATGGCCACTCCCTGCATTCTGGCCTCATGCAGCTTTTGTCTGGAAGGCAATGGGCTCCTCCTTGGCCTTCCTGCCCTTTAATCATGCCCCACTAATCTCGCCTTCTCCACAGCCACAGGATCAACTTAAAAGGCAACTCTGACTCTACCCTTCCCCATCACTGCCCTTTCCATGGCCACCTTCCGGAAGGTGCGCAGCCCGTCGTCTGACTCGGTCCCCCTCGGCACCTACCTGGCCCTCTCCACCCTAACACTGTGCTCTGGCCACTCGGACACACACAGACACACACCTTGTTCTTTCACATTTCCACCACTTTCTACATGCTACTCCTCCCTCCTAGAAAATCTCCCGCATCCTTCACCGAGGTAACCTTTAATCCTTCCTTCATTTTTCTGACCTCTGGTAAATCTCCTTTTAGGAAAATTGTTAACTGAGTAAAATAACCAAGATCTCTGATAGCTCTTTATAGCTCACTGTGCAGTTTGCACATACAAGAGCTCATTTAATAGGGAGTGGTAATAAATATAGAAAAAACAGCTTATAAGAGATTATCTATATTCCTGCCACAAAGTATATGTGGTGTTCCTAGTCACTAATATATAATTTTCCTGAATAATGAAATGACCTATGAATACATACATCTTTTCCTTGAACAATGAGATGGCCTACGAATGTATATACATTTTCCAGCTGAACAGGAATGGCCAGATAGCGTAGTTCACAACTAAACGGCATAAGCATCAGCATGAAGAGAAGCAAAGATAAACTGTTCCAATGGCAAACCCCTGCTGTCTGAAAGCCCAATTAACTTTGGCAATGCTTTAAAAATGGCTGGCAAATGGGTTTATTATCTTTCAAAAACATAAAGCTAAAAAAATAAAATCCATCTTTTAAAAAATATGTTTTAAAATTAGAGAATGCTAATCCTTACATGTAGTATAGTCTAATAAATCACCCTGGATGGCTACAGGGAATTATGTCTTTCCATAAAAGCAGAGGGTATGTGTGTTGCCTGAGGCTAAAGCACATAAATGTTTGCAAATTGGGAAATAAACCGTCCAGACTGATAATGAGGCTGCTGATAGGAACCCACATAAACAGAGGCCATCCAGCAACAGGAGCCAAATGTTCTGCTCCGGGCCATTATTTCAGGTTGGTGAGTTTTTGAGGATCTGAGAAAGCTTTGCTGCCAATTTTAGAAATGAAATTTCACTGCTGAAAGTGTTTGCTGAGATGTCCCAGGTTTTCAGGGCATCTGACTGCTTAATGATGCTTTGATATCTAACTGCATTCATTACCTTTTTTTTTTTTTTTTTTTGGTGTGGAAAGTTGAACAGAATAGATAACAAATGGCTGTACCTTTTTAACATGAAGAGGATCAAGTGACCTGAGTCCTTGGACCTGTCCTGGATGTGACTACCCAGGCCCTGCCTGCCTGGCCCCCTGCTCCATCACTAGGGCCCAGCGGGTACAGAGCACACAGTAGATGCTCCAAAAATAAGTGTGAATGAATTCAATTCCGAAGTGTCCCATCCTTGGATGTTTCATGAAAACACCAAGCCTTTCATAATCTACAGCAATGAATATGGCAAGTTCCATAGTGTTTATTAAAATATTCAGATTTTGATGAAAATACATTTGGCTTTCCATATCTTTGGGTTCTGAATCCAAAGATTCAACCAACTGTGGCTCAAAAAAATATTCAGAAAAAGACTCAATAAAAAATTATAATACAATATTAATAAAACATGATACAAATAGTCAATATAGTATAACAACAATTTACATTGTATTAGATGTTATAAGTAATATAGAGATGACTTAAGGTATAAAGAGGATGCATGTAGGTTATATGCAAATATTACACCATTTTACATAAGGGACTTGAGCACCTGCAGATTTTGGTATCCAAGGGGAATCCTGGAACCAATTTCCTATGATACTGAAGAATGACTGTATAAAGGCTGTTGTGGGTGAGAGTGTGTACTAGTTGTACACTAAAATCTATTCTTTTGAGAACTTGGTTAGATCCCATTTCTGAGATCCTAGGGGTTAGGTAGAGCCACATGACTATCCACCAATGGAACGGAAGGATGTACACCACTTCTGGGGGTAGGCCTTCAGATCATGGGTGCGCCCCATCACGTTCTCTTCCTTCCCTCTGGCCACTGTTTAGGCACGGCAGTAACCCAGGCTCAGCCAGGTAGACATCCACAGAGGATGGGGGAGCAACAGCCTGCAAGGAACCTGGGCCCAGAATGACCAGGCAGAACCAACTCAAACGACCATAGAACACTCAGCTCAGACCTTCACGCAAGGAAGAGCTGAATTTCTCTATTATTTAATGTATTCTTGAGGGTCCTGGTTACAAAAGCCTAGCCTTACCCTGACTAATATAGAAATAATTATATCTATGAGGATGAATTTTACTTTATTATTGTGGCCGCACTGGAAATCTGCTATCATACTGAAGACTGAAAGAATCGAAAGTGTTACTACCTTAAGCCTTCGAGTCATTCACTTCAGAGTCCTATTTACACTTTTACATGCATTATTCACACCTATTTATGCCACAAAGCTTGAGACAGAACCCCGAGGCTAATCCACACACCCGTGAGAAAGTTCACTGTGCTTTAGTTATAACCAGAGCGACTGCTGAGCTCTGCGCAGACGCTCAGGCAAGCAGAAAGGAGGCAGAGACCAGGAGGCTGTTAGCAGAAAGCACAATTCAAACACGTGTACATGGCTGGAAACTGGAATGAATTCACACTAGATTTTCAAAATTCATGCCCATTAAGGAAGTTATCATTTTATATTGCTAATAAAATGAAATTATAAAAAGATAAGCCCAATGTACTTTTCTCAGTGTTTAGCTTTCTGGATCTTTTTGCTCTGCTGGGTGTGATTAATTGCCCTGCTTTCCTCAGCTCTCGTGACACCATTCTCCTGACTTCTTCCCTGTTTGCACCTTCAGTGTGCCCTCCTAGGATCCTCTTCTTCGCCTGTTACATGTTGGTGTTTCCCAAGACTCTGTTTGGCCCATTCCTCGCTCCTCAGGCTCTGTCTGTGATACCACTCGAGCCTGCAGCTTCGAATGCCACCAACATGCTGAAGACCCTCAGATAAACCTCTATCCCCCAGCCAGACAATGCTCTGGGCCTCAAAACCGCATACCTACTGCCAACTAGAAAGTGTCACCTGAACGTTTCATGATAGCTCAAACGCAGCACGGAAGCCTGTACTCGCGACTTCCCTCTCATACTCCCTACTTCTGTGCCCTGTATTCCAGGGAGGGGCACCGCCACCAGCCAGACACCCAATCAGAAACCTGGGCACTGTCCTCCCACCTCATAACCCTGTCCAACCTGTCACCAAGTCTTACTGATCCCACCTTGTAACCTTCTCTTAAAATCTATCCCCTCTCCATCTCTGCTGCCACTCCCTAAGTTCCAGCCTCCGTCATTTATTCATTCAACAAACATTTAATCATGCTCCCCCTATATGCCAGGGCACTGGCTGAGGTGCTTAGGATGCAGCAGCAGTGAACAAAAAGAAATAAAAACCCCAGCTGCCAGGAAGCTTGCGTTCTAGCCCGGGGAAGCAGACAATACCCAATGAACACCGTAAATATGTGTGTGTGTGTTAGCAAACAGCCTGTGGCAAGAAGCAGAGTGGGATAAGGGGATGTGGGAGACCAGCGCGGACGGAGGGAAGAGTGCCTTGTCATTTTAACTGGACTGTTCTGAGTAGGTCTTATTGAGACTGTGACATTTGAGCCAAGATTTGAAGAAGGTGAGAGAACTGGCCACCAAACTATCTTGGAGAAGAGCCTACCAGAGAGAAAATAGTCAGTGCAAAGGCCCTGAGGCAGCAGTGCCCGACTGTGGAAAGAAGAGACAGCAGTGTGGCTGAAGCAGAGTGAGTGAGGGCGAGGAGAGCAGCAGGGGAGGTCCGGCAGGAGAGGGGGGAAGGGAGGGCACATAGGCCGTGACTCCAAGTGAAGTCTCTCCTCTGGATCACTATCCCCCTAATAACACAAACACTGCCACCAACTTCCACTCCACTCTCCACACTATGGCTGTCAGATCTTCCTCCTTTCATCCCTTCACTCCCCAGCTCCCCGGCCGCCTGCAGCCTGTAGCCCACACTCCCTCACTGGGTGTTTGCAGCCTCGGATGACCCAGTTCCTGCCCACCTCTCCTCTGTACGCTCAAGCCTGTGAAACTAACTTTGAGGGCCCCAACATAAGCCGGCCACCCGCCCACACTGCACAGGTTGTTCTCACGGCCTGAGGGGCCGTTCAGCACCAGCTGCTGCCTGACTTGCTCTTGCACAGCCTGTGGTCCCTTTCCCCGGGGCAGCCTCCTCTGATCTGCCACCCTCCCCCTGCCCCAGGCTGGGTCAGGCCGCCCTCTCCCAGCTCATGCCCCAATGTGCTGCCCAGACTACTTCCCCTGCGACTTCTCTCTTCTTCCATTGCTTTCTCTTCTCTCTTGAATGCTGCTGCTGCCACCGGCCCTGGCCACCCTTCACTGAGGGCTGGCCATGCCCCGGGTGCCAGCTTTGTCTCCAGAGGTGAGCAGCCCCGGTGAAGGCAGGCACGGCCTCCCTTCTGTGACTCCTTACACGCCACCACCCGCCCCCACTCCTCCAGCCCAGCCGCACGCTGCTCTTATGGCTGCTCGTACGTGCCCAGCTCTGCCAGCCTCAGGCCCCTGCACTTGCCGCTCCCTCCATCTGGAACACTCTTTCCCAGATCTCCTCAGGGCTGGCTCCTTCACTTCGTTTAGAAACCTTCTCATGTGCCACCTCCCGGTACATGAGCCAGGAACATGTGACAGTACCAGGCACATGATAGGAGCATGAGACTAAAATTTGTTGAATAAATGCTGATTGAAGTGAATATTTTTTCTTCCTTGGATATAGAAAAGTACATTTAATGCATATTTATGAATGCAGAAAAATCATTTACTAAACCTGGTGTGTGCATGGCAGATAACCTTAGTGCTGGCGAAATGGAGCACTGTGAGGGTTAAAGCGGCACCTTTCTCACAAAGCACATGGCAGTCACAAAGAAGCAGCGTCTACTACACAAGCTTTGAGAGCTGCGGGATGTGTCACTGTGGATGGAACTCCGGGGCAACTGACTTGTAGGGACAAGCAGAGCTGCTGCTTGGTTCAGGTCACTGTGCCCTGCCTGCTGGCCCAAATACTCCCTTTCACTGGGTCACACAAATCACTAATTTATGGAGCTGAAATAGCACCTGGGAGGACAGCAGGCAATGCCCGTGACCCTGATCCCGCAGCTCTGGAGGAGTCAGCAGCCCAGAGGGGGCCCACTTCACTGGGGTTCCGACTCACTCTCCCTCTAAGGACATGTTTATGATGACAAGTCAACTGTCATTGTTTTCAAAGATGGAATTAATTAACCAACATTAATTAAACATGCACAGTCCACCCTCTTTCCACAAAGGATTTACGGTAGCTTCTAAAAATATGGAGCGTCCAATAAACTAAAACCCAGCAAAGGAAACGAGGGCAGAGGCAGCAGGGCTGCTGGTCCCAGGGGCCGAGCCTCTCAGACAGGAACTCCAGGAACGGCCCCAGCAGAGGGTCCTGCCATCACTGTGACAGAAGGAGGGCCCTGTAAGACCAGCTGCAAAGTGCCACTTTTAAAGAATGGCCCTGGTCGCAGTGAGACAATCCACAGTGCTACCAGGCTGGCCCTGCCCGGCAGGCTGGCACCCCAGATGCATTCCATCAGAATCGCGTCTTCCCCACGGAATGCTTCCCTCCTCTCCTGACCTCGTTCGGGAAACCCTGCTAGGGATGTTATGTGCCCCGAGACACATCTGCCGAGGCCTGGCCCATCATTTTATTGCTAACCGTGCTTCTAATTTTAGGGCCGTGCCATTTCCATAGACACAATTTGCACTCTCTGTTTAATTATTTTCCATCCTAAGGGCTTTCAACTAAGCACAAGCTGTCTCCACTTCCGTGAAAAATTAAAAGGCTGAAATAACATCTGACGTGGCTTTGCAATTGCTAACGCGGATTGCCCTGTGTCATCTCACTCATCCCTCACCCCAACCCTGCATGGTGAGTGTTGCCATCCCCCCTTTAGAGATGGGAGGCTGAGGCTCAGGGACACCAAGGGACTTGCCTGCAGCCTCGAATGCAACAGCTGAGCTGGGGGAGGACTCCTAGCCCAGTGCTTATTGCAGACTGAGAATGGCAGGTTGGGCCTCCAGCTGCCCTGGGCTCAAACCTCAGTGTCCTTGCTGGGTTGCTTGAAACAGGTGTCCCTGCCTCTGCGGGCCTTAGTCTTTTCAACTCTACCATCGCATCCACGCGCAGGGCTGCTCTGAAGGTCAGGCTCCTGCAAACGGTACGTGCTCTTCAAGCACAGCTCACTCCCCTGTCCTGTAACTCCCTACTCTACATGATTTAACAGATTCTTGAAAATGACTTTCAGAAAAAGTGCAATTTGCTGGGCACGGTGACCCATGCCTGTAACCCCAGCACTTTGGGAGGCTGAGGTGGAGGATCGCTTGAGCCCGTGAGTTCGAGACCAACCTGGGCAACATAGCAAGACTTCATCTCTAATAATAAAATAAAAGTGCAATTTACCTGTTAGCCACCAGAGTGCAGTCAATTTCTGGTCGCTTTGTTTTAGGAATGACATACAGTGGGTACCTGTCCCCGTGGCGAATGAACACATTCACCGAGACCAGCTTAAAATGATGCGGGGCGTGACCTGTAGGAGAGAAGCACATTGTTATCACTCAGTAGGTGCCAATTCTTGTAGAAGGGGGTGGGGGTGGGGAGTGACCTGGCTACGCCTGTGCTGAGACTCAGAGGAGGCAGTGGGGGCCATGGAGAGGTTGCAGAGCCCCTGTGAAGGCTGGGTGGGGGCCACCGAATAGCCTTGCAAGGCAGGACAGAGGAGCGTGAGGGCTGGTCAACGTCCCAGACCTCCCGGAATGACAGGATGCTCTGGGGCGTGACTGGGGACTGCAAGGCCGTGAAAGGTGGGCACGACTGCTAACGTGGCCTCACGTACACACAGACTAGGAGGAGGTTCATCAAAATACTGAGAACAATGACTTCTGCTTTAAGTCTTTCATGAAACAAGGCAGGGCACAAATAAATAAATATTCAACACCATCCTTTGATACGCTTTCAGAAAAGCAAAACTTGACGTAGAAATTGTATTTTCCCATACCTTTGTGGCAAGACCTAAATCCTGAGAATCTACTCTGGAAAACAGAGTAGCTGAGGGGACTGTCCTAGAGCCCACCACGGCTACCTTTTCATCTTGCCAATGTCACTGAAGATTGTGATAATGGCAAACATTTGAGGCAGACTGATCATGAGCCCTGAGCTGTTCAGAGGGTCCTGGCTGGTCACTCCCGTGTTACAGATGAAGGTGCCAGCACCCCGGAACTCATTTGCCAGCACAGCCGAGGGGCGACTGCAGGATTTGAGCCCCACCATCTTGCCCTTACCACTGTGCTATGCTGCTTGAAGAACCAGCCCCCAAAGGGGTGCCTGGCCAGGGGCTGCAAGGGCCCAGGCGGGAGGCACGGCCAAGCCTACCTTCCATGCTGCGCTCGGCCACGCTTGGGATGTTGCAGTACAAAAGAGCTTCGTAAAAGGGGTCTGTCACAGGGGGCTCTGTCACCGGGTCGGGCATGATTCTCTTCCGACTCTTGCTGCTCACTCCATCCTTCGCTGTCGACACGGGGATCAGGTGGACTGCGAGGGAGCAAAGCAAGTCACGATGCACAGTCACGAGGCGCCGGCGTGGGGTGGGCTTCTCCCTGAGTAACTGTTCTCCCCCTCAGAACCAGGGTGCATTTCAGTGGAGCAAGACGCCCATTCCCCATTCGAGAAGTGTTTCCTGAGCCCTCTTGTGCCCTTCCTCTTTCTCAATGCCATTCCCGTGGTCTCACCAGTGTTTTCTAGGCGATACCAGTGGGACCTCCCAGAGAAAAAAAGGGGCCACACTCAGGGTGGTTCAAGGAAGAACTTACACACTAACAACTTCTAATGGCCTGATCACCGCATCCTAATGCCTAATTCCAGTAACAGCGACAAGAAGGAAAACCATTATCACTTGTTGAGGACCTGCTAAGTGCCAGATGAGGGCATCTGACATACCTCATTTAATTCCATCTGCTTTTTGCTTTGGGGTCCCCAGAGCCTGATCACAGGCACCTGCTCATTAATCCTCACAAGACCACTTTACAGAAGAGAGAGCCAAGGACCAAGGCACATGTACGTGGTAGAGGGAGCCCGTCTCCCGCTGACTCCTCTGACCCCAGGCTGGCTTCCCCAACACAGTCTTCGGGGTACCCTGTGTGGGTCCTGCAATCTGTTATGTTTGTCCATTTAGCACCCTCTTTCCCTTAGTGAACCAGCCCTTCCCCTCCACGTGTGGTCTGGCTGGACTGTCCATCACAGTGTCCGCACCCCCAGCAGGGGTGGACCTGTGACCAGAGTCAATAAGGACAGTGATGGGGCGGCCAGACTCCTCTTCCTTCAGAGAGGTGGTAGACAGACACGAGACAAGGCTCTCTCTTCCTTCTGGATGCTGATCTGTAGGAATGGGATGCTGGAGCTGCCCCAGCCATCTGTCCCTCCGTGGATACCCTCGGTCTCAGTGGTCCCCAATCTTTCCATGCTTAGGGAATGTCTATGTGGCATCACAGATTTTCTAGAACTCCCTACACATAGTTGTATTTTCAGCATTCACCCACTGAGGAAAATAACACAAAAGCAAGTTTGCCCATGGATCTATTTAACTTTAAAAGGTTCATTAATCCTCATAATATATATATATATATATATATATATACACACATAAAAACATACATAAGAAAACTAGCTAAAATAGGGACCAACCACCACTCTAAATCAACTTAAATTCCCTAGTGGGAACACTTATTCTATTTTATAGAATGAGATGTTCTTATAAAATAAAATTAAAAAAAACAAATTCCCTACTTTCTTCTACATAAATATTTAAAACTTCGCTTTGGCAAACAGATGCTGTAAATGAATATAAAAGACAACAATACACTGAAAGAGAAATATTTGCAACACACGTAACAAATGATTAACGTCCATAGTGCATAAGAGCCCCTACAACTGAAAAATCATTAAAGGATATAAACAGGCTAATTACAGAAAAATAAATACCAATGCCAATAAACATATAAAAAGGTGCTCAATTTTATTCAGAATTAAAGAAATGTAAAACAAAACAACAATGGGATATCATTTTTCCCCCATCAGACTGGAAAAATGTTTTAATGATAATATCCAACATTGGCAAAGGTGTGAGACACCTGATGCTTCCAAACACTGTAGGCGAAAGTGGAAATTGGGACAACCTTTCGGAAGGAGAGTTTGGCAGTAGCCACCCCAGTGTTCTCTGTGTGTTATCACTGATCCCATTATTCCACACCTTGGAATCTGCTCTACAGAGATATCAATGCCCATGCACAGATATGTGGCCACAGAGATTCCCTGCAGGCCGGTTTATCATAACAAAAAGGGAAATGGCCTACACATCCATCACTAGCAGAAAGAACGTTACATCCATACTGTGGAATATTCTACCCCAGTTAAAAGGAAGGGAAAAGAATCAAAGGTAAATTATGTGAAATGAATAAACCAAGTCACTGGATATTGATGTATTAATAATTCTCTTTGTGTAAAGAAAAAACAAACTATAAATGTATGAACATACAGGCATTTGTTTATTATGTGAATGAACTCAAAAAATGTCTAGAAGGTTATCCATCACAACGCAGCAGTGGTTTCCTCTTGGGAATGGATGGAATGGGGTGTGAAGAAGTATTTTTACTTTTTTTTAAAAGTGTCTATATTATGTATCCACACACAAACATATGTACAGTCACGTGTCACTTTACAACAGGAATACATCCTGAGAAATGTGTCATTAGGTAATTTTGTCATTGTTCAAACATCACAGAGTATACTGACACAAACTAGATGGTGTAGCCTACTACACACCTAGGCTATGTGGCATAGCCCATTGCTCCTAGGCTGCAACCCTGTACAGCATGGTATTGTACTGAATTCTGTGGTCACCTGTGACACAGTAGTAAGCATTTGTAAATTTAAACATATCTAAACACAGAAAAGGCGTGGTAGAAATACTGTATCATAATATGGGCCCACTGTCATTGATGGAAACATCGTCATGTGGCACATGACTGTATATATATAGTGACCATATGTTAATATATCCTATATATATATAAATATACATATATATCTATAATGTCCAGATGTACTTTTTAAAATAATAAACATATCGGCATTCATTACTTATGTTACCAAAACAACAATCACAGAGCTACAGAATTGGAATTTGAGAATTTTGAGTTTTACCAACTCAAAATTAGCCCTTCGGTTGCTCCCAGAGTCACTTTCTTCCTCAGCAGGTGGAAAGTACTAGAACAGTTAACATACAGCTCAGGTATCAGAGGTAATTTATTATCCAGGGATTAATGCCAGAGCAAGGGAATATGGAAAATCAGATGTCCTAAGGCAGTGCCTTAATGACATGGCCCTTCTGGCTGGTGGCAGAGGGACCCTCAGTCCTTGATGCTGCTTTTTAATGAAATCTACCAAATCCTGGCCCCTTGGCCATGCCTGTGGGCACACTCCCTTGGGGCCTGGGCAGCGAGAAGAGCAGCTCAGGAGCCAGGATAATATGGGGCACAGGTGGGGACCCTGGATATCCCAGAGTCCCCACAGTTTGATGGTTTATCTGTAAGCACATGGGATGAGACCTGTTGGAGCTGCCACTTGGGAACCATGGTGGTTGGGTATATGTGACCCACCCATGACCCAAGGAAGCAGTGGTTTGAAAACCACAGATAAAGATCGGATAATGATTGGAACAAGAACTTCTGTCCAGAAAGATTTTATCTGGACTTCCTCTGGCATCTGGGCAGTCAGCCTTGTCTACTGTTTCAGACTGAGATCGCCCTGGAACGATGAAATGAAGCTGGCTACATGGAGGGGAAGAGGAGAGGAGGGGGCCAAACACAGCAGACAAGAGTCAGAAGGCTGGCTCCAGGTGTGCCTTGGGTCCCCTGTGGGCTGAGGAGGAACCTGGGGGAACAGGCCCTGGGCTGGAGGCTGCCTCTGCCAGGCGCTGTGCAACTTGCCACATCTGCCCTCCGGGCTCGCCTTGCTCACCTGGACAAAGGGGCCGAGGGACAGCTGGGGGCCAGGGGCAGCCTGGACTGCAGGACCCTGCGCCTCCTAACAGGCTCTGCCTAGGTCCCCAGCTCCTTCAGCTGCTGACCCCAAGCAGATGACAGCAACTCAGACATCACAGGTCAAGAGAAAGGTACTGTGGGGGCATCAGAAGGAACAGTGAGCAGATAAATGGGAGGATAAGTAGTTTCACTATGTGGGTGGGAAAAACCCACGAGTCTAAACAAGCGCCCTGGGGCCGCCATGCCACCATGACCGACATGAATCACAGAATAAGATACATCTATTATTGATAATTAACTCTGTACCGACAGGCATGCAATTTCTCTGTGGTGGTGTGGTCACCAAGTAGGCGGGAACATTTCCATAAGCCACCTGTGACAAGTCTCTCACTGACGGCTGCTTGCCCCAGTCGGCTCACCTGTGATCACTCTAATCCCGTCCACACACCTACACTCCTCCGTATAAAGACCGAGACAGGTGCCGCTCCACCGCCCGCCCACCGCACCCACCAAGCGCGTGCAGGGCGACTCCACGGGCACTACTAGCACATTTCACAGCCCTGACTGGGACACAAGCCAGACTGACCCCCTCTGCCTTTTCTAGCTCTGGATCTCAGGAAGAGTAACCCGCAGCAGGAGACAGGCTGTGGGCAGAGGCAGGTCACAGGACTTGCCCCAAGTCCCCCAGGCCTGGTGTTTATGCACCTGTGCATCTAGCCGCCCAACGTTTACTGAGCACCTGCTGGGGGTTCTTCAGAGTAAGCCGGACGAGGCCATGGCCATGGAGCTCACAACCCACTTGGGGAGGACAGGCAGATATTATTTTATAAATAAGAAAAGGAAACTAGAAAGTATAGGCACCTTAAAGAGAAAACAACCACCTCAGTCATGGTGTCTCCTGCTCTCCCTGGACATGGGTCTGGGGGTGCAGCTACGAGAATGTTGCAGTGAAGACTTGGATATAAAGGGAATACTGGGCCCGTGGGCAGAGGGCTCACGTGGGGGTGTCGGCCCGTGGGCAGAGGGCTCACGTGGGGGTGTCGGCCCGTGGGCAGAGGGCTCACGTGGGGGTGCCGGCCCGTGGGCAGAGGGCTCACGTGGGGGTGTCGGCCCGTGGGCAGAGGGCTCACGTGGGGGTGTAGGCCCGCTTGTAGAGAATGAGAAGCAGAGAAGACAGTGAACATTTAGTAAAAAAAAGAAGGAAAAAAAAAGAAAAGAAAATGGGAATACTGAGAAGTTACTATGAATGGTCAATAAAGCCTCGAGCAAAACACAACCTAATCAACAGGGCTCAGTAGCCAACACTATAAGCTTCTCTGGAGGAAGATGTCTCATTTTGAGATATCATCATCTCATGATTTCATAATGATTTGCTTATTTTAATTTCTGTTTGTTCTACTGATGATCCCCACGGAATAGAAGGAAGGAAGGGGAAGGGCGGAGGGTCAGGGTCAAAGCAAAACAACAGGTTCCCAGGCCACGGCCCCTGTGTGGCCCTTGCAGGTGGGGCCGCCTTAGTTACGCCCACAGCTCAGTTTGATTAGCACGAGACGGTCCAGTGTCTTTCCTCCAGGGTGCCAAGCCAACACCCCTGGTCCCAGCTTACCTACCACACAGAGGCCCTAGCACAGGGCAGAGGACAAAAGTCTACCTGCATACCTGGCCTTCTTTCACCAGCTCTCACCTTAGGAACCTGTCATATGCAAGCTCCTCACAGGTGCCCCCATGCCTGGGTCAGCTCACGGCCCCTACCTTCCTACAGTGGAGACAGCCCCATCCTCCCTTGGGAGCGGCTCCTCCCCCCACGCCAACCCCATGGCCTGGTGGGAGCTGCCATGCTTCTCCTCCACGACCCTGTCCTTGGCGTGAAAACTGGTCTAGGGATGGGGACCTGACTCTAGGCAGCTGTGCCAATAAGGGCCCTTTCCAGGAAAGACAGGCTGTCCCATGTGGAAGACACTGTTTTGCAGTGGGATTGTCAGGTAACCTCCAAACCCCTGCCTCCCACTATCCCAAGCTTGTCAGCTCTTCCTCTGATCACACAGACACTGGGCAGATACAATTAGGCATCAGGGACCCACAGTGTCCCAGTGAAAGTGAGCACGATGGGCCAGAGTGTTGGCTACACCAGCAAGAACCTCTTGGGGTCGGAGTCCAGCCCCACCATCTGCTTTTTACTTTCCTAGCTCCAGGGTCTGCCTTGCCCTTGTTGGGACCTCAAATCTGGGCTGTCACCTCTTAGGGGACTATAGTCACCTCTTCCTTGGGACTCCACTGAAGTCTGTGTCCTCAGTTGCCCCTGCTGCTGTGACTGTCTGTGGTTCTGAATGCAGGGAGGTGGCCTGGGGCTGGGGGATACACATGGGCTATATCATCACAAAGATGTGGGTTCAAGTCCTGGTTGTGTACTTCCTAGCTGTGCGACCCTCTCTATGCCTCATTTCCTCCATCTGTCAAATGAAAATGGTGATGCCTATACATCAGGGCGGTGGCGAGGATGGCTTGAGATTTCACCTGTGAGTGGAATATGGTAAGGGATCAAGAAATACTATTTTCCACATTTGTGCCCTCGATGTGATCATTCCTATTTCTTATAGGCTCTTAAAAGCTGTCCCCTTCAACTTGGGATCAGGAGGAGATGCTGAACCCCTGTGTCCACACCCTTCACAGAAGCTAAGACACCTCCAGCCCCGCCACCTAATTCCTCCAATTCTCCCTCCCAATAGTCCAAAAGGCTCCTAAATTCCCTCTCCTTCAAGGGTCTGCCAAGGAATAATGATGTGCTCAATTCCCACAATTCCCTTAGTGCTCTTCAACCCACTAAATTATCTTAAATGCTCACCCTGCCTCTACCCTGTACTGAATATAGACATGTGTGCTGTCATTGTCAAGTGCAAACCAGAACCACAACAAAGATCCCACAGTTTGGTTATCTGCCTTTAGTCATTGCTTTGAAAGGCTGGGCAGCATGTTAGACATCTGGAACGTGAAGGGCCAAGTCCACGTTTGCAGTCTGTGAGATACTTGGTTTTGCATAGACAAGACTGACCTAACAGTTGAATCCACTTTTCCCTTTTTGTCCTATCCACTTTGGGCCATAATATAACGCCAACCTTTCTTGTTTTCCTCATTCTTAATGTTGCCTTGCAGAGAATCACGTTAGGTAAGAATTTGGGAAGTGCTTTTGCTAAGCCTGGTAGCACTCAGGGAGCCAGGGAACCATGGCCAGGGCTCACAGGGCTGGAGGCCCTGACCAGGCCATTTGCAAGCTCTGGGCTCCACCCCGCCTGACCCCTCCCTCCCACATCTGCTGCTAGGACCCACGTCCATCCATTGCCAGAGCTCGGGGGCTCCCACTGTGGCCTGGCGTGAGCCCTGCTGCAGCCTCCTGGGGGGTCAGGAAACCCCACTCTCCTCTGGAAGCCACTGGTAACTGGCCTCCCCCTAACATGTCCGTTGGATTAGAGGATGCCAACACCAAAGACCCCATGTCATGACAGAAACTAGAAACGACAGAGATGTCCAGGATAGGCCCTGGAAAAGAACTATGAGAAGACCGTGTCTCTCTACGCTTCCTGTGCCCTGGATCCCCCACCCTCCCTTTGAGAATCTGACAAAAGCTACTGATCCTCAGCTCTGAAAGACGACTGCCACACATTCTTTTGACTTTAGTTTCTGGAGGCTTACAGGACCCCGAAACCACGTGGGACAACGCAGGAGTCCGTGGGTTCAGGCTAAGAACCCAAGATACATGGAAACAGATTTCTGATTTCAAGACTCTTAAGAAAAGAGTAACTGATTTTCTTTTTTTGAAATAAAAAGAGATCTTCACACTTCATATAAACATGAGTTCATCCTAAAATAGTCACTCAATATCAAAGTATAAAAAGAAAAGGAAAATCACCCGTAATCCTATCACCCAGAGAAACTCACGTGTACCTTTCAGCATATGAGAGCAGCCATGTGTCTTGCAGAGGTTACACTTGTGCCTCCACCCCTGCTCTGGTAGGGATGGTGACCGCGGCCCAAGGATACTGTTCTCCCTCTCCCAAGAGGAGCAAATATGTCCCCTGTGTCTCAAAGGTCTGCAAGCCATTGAGCCACCAACCCCATCAAGCGTGAAGGTGGCCTGGTCATCTGTCTTCCGGTGTACAGGGAGAAAGGGCAGCTAGGCGAGGGGGGAGCTGGGGAGGCCACCTCTGGGAAAGAGACCACGTGGCCAAGGGTAAGGTCCACACCCTCAGGTATTTGGACGTCCCCCAGAAGCCAGCCACCCTCTGGTAGGCACCTGGGGCTGGGGAGAGGCAGACCCCTGGCCAGCGGGGTCCAGCCCCTCAGGTGACACAGAGAAAGAAAAGGGCAGGGAGAGGCAAGAGACCACACCAGAGCTGGAACCAGATGAATCACAGTGCAGGTCCCTGCTGCACGGCCGACCCCTCATTCTTTGCCACCCCTGGGCAGCCGCTGCCCTGGGCCCTAGGGAGGCACCGAGCACCACCTGCGGTGTGCGCTGTGGCCATACTGGCCTCGCATAGGATGGTGAGTCGGCCCCAGGGCAGCTCTCTCCTGGGTGCCCACCTGACTTCACCCTCTCGCACAGGATTTGGATTCTGCCTTTGCTTCCTCTTCTCCATCCCCTCCCCTAAGGTGGGGCTGCTATTAAGATCACCACTCACTTCATTCCAAGGTAGACTTCCATCTTTTAATGTCATGGGTGTGGGGCAGGAGCCCTGTTGCCAGGACGACAGGGCGGGGGCCTGCGCTGGTCAGCTCTGCTGGCACACCCTCCGCCTGGTCGAACTCCAGCCGCAGCCTTGGCTCATCTCCCCTGGTGGTTACAGCAACGTAAACATCTGTGGTTTTTGCTCCTATTTTGTCTGTCTCTTCACTGGGTCTTGGCAATCTACAGGTATTCTCCTGAACGCACTGACTACTTTCACTAACACTTTCTATCTTTACTAACCAGCCCTGATGGCAGTTTCCTCTCCTCTAAAGTGAGGAATCAGTGCTGCTGACTCAACACACACACACACACACACACACACACACACACACACACACTCCTATATAAAAGTACCATATGGACTTGCATATATTAATATTATGGACAACCTTCCAAGTCAGTGTGTAATTACAGTGTGATGGAGTATTTACTCTTGCACGCTTTGCTTGCCTTCCCCTCTGTTTCCTATTAAACATTTTTAAACACACATCTCTATCCTGTCATATAATTCTTCTTGATGAGAACTTCTCTAAGATGAGAAACTAAAGATAAAGAAAGAAGGGAAGTAGGGAGGAGGGTAAAGAGAGAGAGAGAAGGGGGTGAAATGACACGATCCCCACCCTGGAAGAAAACTAGAGATGAGGCACAGATATAAACGTTTAGCCTGCAGAAGAATTTGCTGCATGATACTCTCACCTCCCTCCAATGCAACTACAACATGAGCTTAAGAAATTGTAATGAAAGTTTAATTGCCAGATTTAATTCTGTCACTCATCGATAGACGTCTTTTTCACCCACAGATATTTAATTCTATGTGGTAGCTGGACATTAAAATATTCAGAGGAAAATCAAAATGAAAACTCTCAGAAAGCAAGGAGAAAAAAACTTTCAAGAAAAAGACCAAAATTAATAAACAAATATTAAATGTAAAACTTTAGTCATGATGATGAGATGGAGACATGACAGAATTCTTAGGTTAAAAATGTAAACCCTCGTTTTCAATTCATCACACTTTTTATCCTCAGCTCACCAAAATAAAAGCCCAGGGGGAAACCGGCTGTGGTTTTTGGACTAGAGTATATGCTACATTAGATCCTTGGCTTGCATTCCTAAACCAGGTGAACATACTAAGATCTTCCTGAACACCCAAATTCACACGTATCACTATGGGACATGCTTTTCTCCACAAAATGCACACAGGACAAAGAATAGAGGACAACAAAGTCCCCTGGCTGGGGACTCACTTGCTCAGCAGTTGAGCAGCTCATTTTCGGATATTTGTAACCAATATGTGCCTCAGCAAAACCACTACCACCATATACCACATGCCTGCAGGGTCCCCACAAGCAGTTGAAACTACAAATGCTCACAGCCATCTACAAAGAGTGGGCCAAGGCTGAGGAAGCAAGGGTCTGCATAACCAAGGCAGGTGTCAAAACACCTTGGCCCAGGCCAGGCATGGTAGCACATGCCTGTAATCCCAGCACTTTGGGAGGCCAAGGCAGGAAGACTGCTGAGGCCAGGAGTTCAAGACCAGCCTGAGCAACATAAAGAGATATCTCTCTACAAAAAATAAAAAAAATTAACCAGGCGTGGTGGCGTGCAACTGTAGTCTCAGCTACTCAGGAGGCTGAGGCAGGAGGATGGCTTGAGCCCAGGAGTTCGAGGCTGCAGTGAATTAGGATTATGCCACTGCCCTGCAGCCTGGGTGACACAGCGAGACCCTGTCTTTTAAAAACAAAACAAAATGTAACAAAACACCCTGGCCCATTCCAGGGCTCCACGCTTGCCTACTGAGGGGCAGTGTCATTTTAATGCACACACTGTTCTACCAAGCTTTGTTATCCTCTTTCCCAATGAACATCAGACCCACCGCAGCACATAAAAAGGGCGGGGAATGGGGGCAGGCTCCCTGCGCCCCGCACAGACCACACCTGTCGATGGGGCCCCCAGCTGCTTCCGCTCTGCCTCCCTCGTGGCCTCTCTTCCACTGTCTGCCCAGAATCGCATCTTTGGTCTCTCCTTTTTGCTCTGCCCACGGGGCACAGGCTCAGGGGCCAACAGGGACTAGGCAGGTGGCAATTGCAGCGACAGGGCAAGCACACACACACACACCCCCCCCCGAGGGGGGCAGCCCCTGCTCAGCTACTCAGCTCCCGCCAACTGTCCCACAAGGGACTGTGGGGCTCTGGTTGTGGAAAGTCTGATTTTTAAAGAGGGGCTGGAAGTTTATATGAAATTGCCTAGTTTAAAAACATTGGTAAATAAATTTAAAAATCTAAAAACACTGATTGGGCCAAATAAAACAAGTTCACGAGCTATTTGGTCTGGAGCGGATTCTGCATGCTCCAAGAAGACCTGGTCTTCCCGAAGCCAGCGTTTCACCAACAGTGAGCACAAAGTCCCCAAAAAGTGCCTCCCAGGGCAGGGTCTCTCTCAGGCCTCAGACCCCGAGGTCTACTCTCAGGCAGGACACTGCACCCACTGGCCCTTAAGGACCTTCACAACCCCCGTGCCCCTCACCGACACCCTCATCCCACTCCCCCTCCTGCTCTGCCCCCAGCTCGTCCTGTGGCCTGGCCCTGTCCCCTGTTCTTCTTGTTCTGAGCCCTCTTGCTTCAGACCCAGGGAGCCACCAGCCCTGCCTGGTTCACCTTCCAGTCTGTTCTGGGCATTTCCTGCAGCCTTCAGCAGACTTATCCCAGATGGAGAGGAGACGTTTAAGTGAATGAATGCAGGCAAGAATGGAGCATCTACTGAAGTGCCCGAGCCATACTCCTGGGTGCTGCAGAAGAGTCCACCTGCCCCCGTCATCCTGGCCCCACAACACCAATCAGCTATAAAGTCCCACAGCATCTCCATGATGTCTCTTGGCTTTGCTTCGTCCATTAAGGGCCAATTCCTTCACCTGGGCCACCCTCAGCTTCTTACTGGATGAGCAAAATGGCCTCTGAGTTGCCTCCCAGCCTCACCCTTTCACCAGCCTCAGGACTGGTGTATGTTAGACTCACCCAGGGAGCTTGCTAAGGGTTCCAGTCCTACCAAGATTCTTATTCTGTAGGGAGGGGCACAAAAATCTGCTCTTTTTTTGCTTTTGGCACATGTATGTTTAGCAAGCTGCCCAGGTGATTCTGATCAAGGTGCCCAAGAAACCAGTGTAATGGACTGTGGTCTTTCCAAGACACAAGTCTGATGGCACCTTCCCTGCTTCAATGGCTACCCAAAGCCTTCAGGATGTAACGTGGTGATGGAAAGTGGCCCCTGGCTGTTGGTCCGCCTTCACACTACATACAGGTGACCAACCTGGGCCGTGCTCTCCCTCCCTCTGCCTGGGCACACTCACCTCCACCTGCCAGGAATGCCCTTCCCAACTTCCTCCTTGATCTACTCCTACTCTTCATCAGAGATGAACTCAGATGTCACCTCCTCCAGGAAGTCTTCCCTGACTCCCAGCCTGGACTGGGTTCTTGTCCTCTATCCTGCCATAAGTGATCTTTCATTCGTTTGATTTCACAAACACACATGTAGCGATTACTATGTTCTAGGCCCTGTTCCAGGTACATTGAATCCTTTACTAACCCTATGAAATAGGAACCATCATTACCCTCATTTTACAGATGAGAAAACTCAGGCACAGAGAAGGTAAATACTTTGCCTGAGATCACACAGCTGGTAAATGGCAGGCCAGGGACTTGACTCGGGCAGCCTGGCTACAGAGTCCACGTCTTTTCCCACCCCATGGCACTGCCGCCTCTTACCTGCCCAAGCCCACCACACACAGCATTGCCAGTGCCTGCCCGTGATTCTCCTCCATGGACAGAAAGCTCCCTGCGGCCCTTGGGGGACTAAACTCTCAGCCCAGGCTCTGACACATGGTGGAAAGGCAAGGAACATCTGCTCAAAAACAAAGTTGCACATACTCATGGCACTAGATTGACAAGGAAAGATAAAATTCATGAAACCTCAGAATTTAAAGAGACTTTAAATGGGATCAGTCCCAATGACCTGCCCAATAACTCTATTCTTCAGAGAGCGACCCTCCAGAGCCTGCAGACTCCAGTGATGGAGAACACGCCACCCATTCCAACCCTGCGTGACAATGGCTGCTAGGAAGTTCCACCCTACCCTTAACTGAAATGCGTCACCATGTTCACCCAGACCACGCAGAAGAGGTCCCGCTCCTCTTGCAGAGAAGGCTCTTGAGATACTGAAGACAACCCTGCCTTTCACCTCTGTAGGGGAACCCTCCTCTCTTCCGAACGGGAATCTGAGTCTCCAGTTCACTGTCAACACGTCCCTCTGAGCCCACTGTGGTCAGTCAGAGTCCTGCCCAGGATGGCGGCCCCAGATATGGGCACCATGTGCTCAATATCAATTAACCCTCATCATGGCCAATGTACTCCGATTAAAAACAAATACATGTATGATATATTTCAAAAGCTTCCCTCTGCCAAATAGCTGAAGGAACATCCTCTCTGGCAACCTTTTGGTTAAGCCCTGATTTCTGATGATGGTGCATTATTTGGAACTCTGTACTGGTTTGCTTAAAATATTTATGTTGGCTTTGCTTCCACAAGCCAAGAGTTTTCCCATAAAGTTCTGTTCTCACGCCAACCTTGCAAAGTAGCAATAATTAACTGTATTTTACAGAAGAAGACGCAGGGCACATGGCTGCTGGGTGGGGAAGCTGACATTCCAACCCAAGCTATGTTTCCAGAGCCTGCCTGCTCCCGTCACACCGCCATTTTGGGAAGGATGGTTGGAACGTGGAGAAAGGAGCACATAATGAGCATGAAGGAAATGCTGGGTTAAAGCAGGAAAGGGGATAATTACAAATGAGCAGAAAAAGCAGAAACATAACTCATGATTCATAAGTCTTCGCATCCCGACGGTCTTTCCTTGTGCTAAAGCAATCCTTCAATTCGAGAAGTTATTTTTCCACTTGTGTGTATTTTAACTACAACAACCAAAAAACACGTCTTACTTGTTACCCCCTACAATTCAAATAACAGGAATTTCAGAATGTTCCCATGTCCAAACTCAAAACATCAAGGACTTGAAAACACACAATGAATGATTTTTACTAAGGACTATTAGCATATAGCAAGTCATTAGTACTATTTAAGATGAACATATTTTGAGAAACTATGAGCTGTATCTTTGGGCTAGTGAAGTGGAGCAGCGGCAGTGGAGAAGGAACAAAGGAATCTGTAACTGGTTGTGATCAATTAGTTGTACACACCACCGCACTCGGACCAGCCAGTATCTTAATCTTTTCTGTACTCCTCTAAATACCTCCACCCCAACAGTGTAGAAAAATGTCAAACACACATAAGCACTTAATAAATATATGTAGGTTTGTTACGTACTTTCTGTACCCAGAGGAAGAAATGCTTATTTAAAAAATCTGATTTTTGAATCATAAGCTGGGTAATACCTTTTTCATATTCAAAACATCAGAAGAAGAAAACTACTAAAAAGACAAAATCTACAATCATTTCAGCAAACAAAACTGTACTGTTTACTGAAAGCATGAGAAAACCAACTTATATTTGGTTGCCTCAAATATATTACTTAAAATTAGTTTATGTGCTAATTTGGCATTCCAAAATTAGTCAAAAGAAATGGCAAAGAAAAAGTCCATATATTTTAGGGTAAGAATGAGAACTTAAGTGATACTTAAGCATAAACCTTTGCGTTACGAATTAGCACAGTTTCTTACACCATAAGAAGAAGCAACCAATAAAGCAATTAAATAAATGAAGCAATTAAACCCCATTTCTACAGAAATGGGGAAATCCTAAAGTTCCAGTTTACCTAGAAGTAGAAGAGCAGTAAGAACGTCCATATCTTAATATCTTTCCGGACTCCAGCGTATCCAAGAATAAAGAGCTCAGACCCAGCCAGGCTAATTTACTCTGCAAAATTTTCCTTAAAAAAGTATGGCTGCAAATTGGCTCTCCTAAAACAGAAGGTACTTTCAGAAGAGTTATATAAGCAAAACACACAGGCCAATTCAGTGACGTGGAAACCAGCTCATGCAAGAGAAACGCCGCAAACACAAATAACCCACATTCATGTCTCAGAACCTGTCAGCTTCTCAGAATAAAAATCTGGGTTGATTGTAATATCCTACCTCTCCAACCAAAGGATGGAAAATTTCTAATGAAAAGTTACAGACAATTAAACTACTGAAAGTCCTACCACACTTTTTGGAAAGGATTCCTGTTTTATAGTTCATTAGCCATCTGGAATATTTTTAAACTTCTGATGCCCACCTTCTCCTGACCTCTTTTCCAATTCTGGAAGGATAAAATGAGTATTTTTAATTCCCTATACTACTAGAAATAACCTGTCATATGCACCAGATGTGTGCATAGGAATATGTCGCAACTGGAGGGGAATCAGGGAAACTTGCCCAAAGCCTCCTTTCTTCAAACCACCTATTCCTAACACCAAGTCTTTCCCATGTTCCTCTGTACACTCACAGCATCCCACTCACTGAGCCACCTGCCCTTCTTTCCATCATTCACACTGTGACAGAAACACCGCCTCCTCACAGAGCTGCCCTGGGCGCTGACGGTACCACCTGCTTGTCTCCCACCCGTTAGGGTGAGGCAGGTGACAGCAGAAACACAATTCCCAGCATCATAGAGACTATAGACGTTTTCTCAGCTTCAAAAGTACACAGCGACAGAAGGAAAGGGAATTAGGGTCTATCTGCTTTCCAGAGCAGGCATAGATGCACGCATTCAACAAACATTTATGAAATACCACTATGTGCTGGGCCGTGCTGGTTCCTGGGACATAGAGGGAAACAGGACACGGTCCCCGCTCTCAAAGAGCAGACAATCTCGTTGAAGGAAAAGGCATAAGAATGGAAAAATACAATACTGCATGGTTAGTGAAAGGAGGAGAACAGGTTCAGGACATTCTGATATACATCAAAGAAGCACCAGGGCCTCAGGGGCTCCTGGAAGGTTCCTGGGGGAGAAGAGGCAGGGCTGAAAGGGAAAGGGTGGCAGGGGAGAGGAGGAGGGCAGAGGACACCAGGATTGTGGCACAGAGAACAGGCTAGCACTCGTAGAGCACACCAAGCTGAGAGGGGCCACACAGGAGGGCAAGGGGCCTCCCAGAAGACCTGGGCCGCCACTGAGAGGTTGCAACCAACAAAGTCCCAGGGCCAGATCTGTGTTTGAGGACAGCCCCTCTTGGGGGAGCTGTGGTGTGCACAGATTTGGGGCACAGCCTGAGCACCGGGATCCCAGTGTAGGATGCTGGAAGGTGAGGCCGACGGACTGGCTCCATCAGAGCACTCTTGACGGACTGGCTCCATCAGAGCACTCTTGCCTTGCCATGGGGATTTCCAAGGCGAAGCCCCTGCTGCCCAGGGGGCAAGCTTGATATTAGAGATCTGATTCCCATACTCTGCCCCAAACAACTGCAGCCCCACAGCTGACTAGACATAAAATGGACACCCAACCCTGAATGACCCCACCAGCCGGACAAATGCCACTGCTCGGTGTGGCTCAGCGCGAAAGACAAGCTGGGCCACTCGGTGTCTCCACCTGGGAAATCTGAACTGAGAATCTGCGAGTAACCAGGCAGTTTAGGATTCATGCACAAGTCGAATGAGCACACCCCGAACGCTGCTGCTCAGTGGTTTAGGGTCCCTGCTTGCAACCACACACCATGATTGCCAATGACAAAAAGACTTAGTTGTTTTCAACCTATTTGTTCATTTAAAAAACAAAGCTTTGAGGGCTCCTTGTTTCCCACAAACTCAGGCCCTCTGTTTCAGAAGGACACCAGCTAACCACCCACGCCCTGGCGACGTCCCGCTCTACTCACAGAACTGCAAGCTCAGGCTCAGGAAGGCCAGCAGCGCAGCCAGGGCCAGCAGCAGCAAGAAGCGGTTGCGGAAAAGCATTATTATTGTTCTATTTTCTCTTCATGGTTTCACCTCAAATCGGGAACACGTCCTGTGAATGAAGCAGAGGCAATAAACATAGTGTTCAGAGATGGAGAACCAAGTTTGTCAACTGAAAATAATCCGATTAGCCCAGTCCCCTGGCAGGGAGGCCTGAATCTCGAGCTGGAGAACAATCACACGCTCTATGATTAGCCTTTGTCCCCAAATGAGCCCAAGCGAGAACGAGAACGCTCCCTTCAAGTGAACAAGAGAAAACCAGTTTATGAATGCCTCGTTTATCTGACATCAACCACGAGTGAGAGATTTTACAGACATGACCTTTCCAAAGAAAAATGTAAAGGATGTTTACTGAGCATTTACATCGTGCCGGACAGTGAAGGACGTCGTCACATGGACCAGCATGCCCCAGTATGACCTCCAGCTTTTAAATCTGTAACTTTTTTGATGAACATTCTGCTAAAATGACCTTGGTCTTCTTTAATTGTAATCGCTAATCTGAACATCAGTCATCGCAACGTGTCCCACAGTGATGCTTTTAGGGATGTCTTGGGTATGCAACTGGATCTGTTCCTTCTAACCAGTCCGCTCTGCTAATTATAGATCTCCCTCCATCCTGGGCCACTGGGCCTAGTTCAGCTGCATCTGGGGGTCTTCCTGAAGCCCCCACTCCACTCACTTTAAATTCCTCTAGCCACATTAGAACTGTGCAAAAGGACTTAAAAAAAGAAAAAAAGCTGAATGAGGCCCCAAATGTCCCTTCTGTGAAAAAAGTGAATGGCTACTATAGATTTTACCCTATCAGTTT
Source organism: Cheirogaleus major (assembly GCA_963574435.1). Lineage (NCBI taxonomy): Eukaryota > Metazoa > Chordata > Mammalia > Primates > Cheirogaleidae > Cheirogaleus > Cheirogaleus major. The sequence goes on along the minus strand of CAUYPO010099184.1, from coordinate 11,865 downwards.
TAGAAATCAAGTTTATTTCCTGGTTTTCACTGGGATTTTACAAAGAACTTGAAAATACAGTCTCTCTAGAAAAGGTTCTTAACCTACAGTAAGACTGCAACAGTAATTTCAAACCTGAACTTTTCCCCCTTCAAACAGAATCTCCTTCAGAGATCTGATAGCCAAAATCAGATAAAAGCTCATCTGCTAATGCGGTGAAGGTTGCATGAGTATAGTAAAAGCCATTAAACTGCACACTTGGTAGACTGTATAGCGTGTGAATTATATCTGAATAGCCTATTTTTTTAAAAAGCACATCTGCTAGGAACGAAGCAGGAGCCAGAGCCCTGGAGTCCCTTCCTTCTCACCCCCTCCCCAAGGGCCCTGCAGGGGAGTTTGAAAACCACTCCTTTAAGGGACCTGTCAGATGTTCTACCAACAGAGAACATTCGCTAAAAGACTGACAAAAATCTACTTGTATCTCACAGTTGAACTTGTATGTCCAGCAACTGGTATCTGTGTTAACAAATAGACCCCAATTTCACACCTCCCAATGTAAAGTGCTTCTGTCCATCCCTAACCAAGGGTGCGGCCTAGTACCCCAAGCTGAGTACTGCACAATGATGTGTTCTTATTCACATCCCTCCCTCCGCAGCTCTGGCTCACAGCCTTGTCTTCAGGCCTCGCGCTGGGCCTGGGAAGCTACCACACCATCCCTGGGAATCATCCACCCCTGACTTCTGAGGCCATGTGGTATCTCTTGCTTCATTACCTTGGAGGCCAGACTAGCCTGTTGGTTGCTCTGCAGTCGCATGTAGGAGGCCAGGTCCTTTCTTCCACTGCTGGGCTAGGTCTGGCCCTTCAACTACTCCCTGCTTCTAGCCTCCTGGGAACTTCCCACCTCCCTGACTGGCAGGACAGGCTACTAGAACAACTAAGTATGTCTACTATGGTTTTACCTGACACTGCCTTTTCATATGGGAATTAACCACAGTATGGTTCAGAGTTGTCTTCAGGTGGGCATTTGGTAGAAACAATCGCTGCTTGCTAAGTTACATCTCTGGCTTACAACAGGGTAGATTTGTTGCAGTTAGGGCCCCCGATTTGTTCATGCCTTTCCATATTCATGGCCTTATGTAGTCTCTTCCCACAATGACTCTCAGCTTGGCCAGGGATTTGTTTTGGCCAATGAGACAACAGCAGATGGGCTGCAGGCAGAGGTTGGAAAAGTACTGATGCACTGGGCCTTGTCCTCCTCTGCTACTTTTGCAACACTGAGACCACCATGTGAAGACCCCAAGCCAGTCTGCTGGAGGAGGAGAGACCAGGTGGAGCCAAGGCAAGCAGTCCCTGCTGAGACTCTCTTCAAACAACCAGCCTGCCAGTCGCCACACACCTGAGGCCATCCTAGGCCACCCACCTCCAGCCAGGCCACCAAGAGATCATATCAGCAGAATCCACCCCAACTAAAAAAACTGCATGGCTCATGCACAGGATCAGGAGCAAGTATAATGGTTGTGGTTTTAAGCCAATGAGTTTTGGGATCTTGATAGCAAGCACAAGCTAACCGATGCCTGGGGAGGAAACGCCTGGCATCTTCACCAGAAATTCTAAGCTAGGATCCAGATCTCCATATCCTCATTTGCAGGCACCACTTGCAAATCTCCATCTTGTCTACATGCTTTAATATGCTGCGTGTCTTTTGGGAAAGGGGCTATATTTAGTTTAGATTTAAATATGTTGGGTTAACCAGATGGCTGGGATCATGTAACTGCCTTACTGCTTCTAGTCTAGGACCACTGGTATCTCTGCCTTTCTGTGGCTTTTCATTTGACAAGCAGTGGGAACACCCGCCATTCCCACATGGTATTCTCTGGCTTTCTGGCTCTCCCTCGACATCCTGCAGCATGGCCAGAGTCCCAGGACTTCTCCTGTGCTAGGGACCAGGCTGGTGTGACCACCAGCCCCTTAAACACATGCCTTATCTGGAGCCCATTTCACTGGAAAACTCAGAGATAAAGGTCATGCTTTCTTCATACTTTTTAAAATTACTAAATAATGACAACAGCATCCAAAATTCACAAGAATCTGAAGATGTTTCTTTGCAGCCGGAACCAGGCCCTCAAGGGGCAGTCATGTGTGCGTGTGTGCACATGTGTCCGACGTGGGAACTGGCGTGTGTGGTTCTGCTGTGGGTGTTTCTTCACGGGGACGCTTCTGCAGTGGGAGAGAATGAAAGGCGCTGGAAAGTGGTGGGAAGCACGAGGCTACAGAGACCGGCATCTCCGTGTTCAATTCCCAGCTCTGCCGCTTATTTCCTGTGTCCTCCTGACAACTGACTGACTTCACTTCTCTGAATTGCAGGATCCTGATTTTTAAATCAGACTGGGGATAGAAGCCTGAAAGAGCAGGTGGCAGTGGGAGCAAGTACCACAACAGGCAGAGTACCCGGCACAGAGTCGGTACGTGCTGTGGCTGACTCCCACGCTCTGGAGGAGCCACGCAGACCCCCATGCCATTATCTGAACACAGGATCTGCGCCGCCCCCCCAGCCCGAGCTGCTGCTTCTGTTCCACGTGGCTTCTGTTCTGTTGTGGTTCCTCTTCCAAATCCTGGCCACTCGCCACTTCCCTCCTCACGGGCCCATCCCCCTATCAGGGCAGGTGGCCACGTTTGCAGCCACATTCATGGCTCCTCTACCACACGGGCTTCCTGGGGGCTGACTCAGCCATTGAGTCCTGCCTTGCCCTAGGCTATCCAGCCTGGAACATCTGCCTCAGCTTCTGCTGGGCCCCAGCCCAAGAGGACAAGGATCACCAGCCCACTGGCTCTTTCTGGCTCCGTGGTCCAATCTCCAGCCCTCCCTTTCCGCTTTTCCAGCCCCACGTGGGAGGCTCCTGCAGCCACTCGAGAAGTCATGCAGTCCCTAGGCTCCCTTCCTGCCATCTCCCCACACTTCGCCCTCCGCAGGAGCTCTGAGCCTACCCAGGCATCCATCAGACTCATACAAGTCATGCCAAGGACAGCCGGGACTCCGAGTCTGGAGCAGAAACCCCATGGCCTGCTCACTCACAGCCCCCAAAATAAAATCCACAGGAAGATTCACTGCTGTACTGGTTGGGGGAGGTGCTGTGGGATTATAGCTCCCCGATGGCCTGATCCCCCAGAATCTCTCAAGTCCCATCACCTTCCATGGAAAAGATGATCTTGGCTCAATATGGCATCATGACCAAATCCAATTCCCACAAATGCTTCTGTGGAAACAACCATTACATGTGAAAGCTGAACACGTAACAGTTGCCACTCATCAGCTGTCTACCGGGCACGGCTTCCTCCCCTGTGCTAAACCCACAAATAAATTCTTACTCTGAATTCCTGATGAAACGGAAAAAACAAAACAAAACAAACAAAACAGAAAACCCAGCTAACTCAATTCAACCTTACAATCAATCTGAGCAATGAAAGAAAAGATTGTAGAATACAATTTTGAAAACAGTGCTAGTTAACAAGCAGTTCCCATTATATTATGATAAATACCACATCTGAATTAAGAGGAAAAATGAACATGTCAAAGGCATTTTTACAAGCTACTACTCTACCACCAGAGATTTCCAGAGCCCAAGCTCTGGCCTATTTTTTACCATGTAAGAGCTGGAAATGCCACATCTAGGGTTTCCTTCAAAGTATACAGAATTTAGGGTAAACATGACCAAGACAGCTTGAAAGAAAATGTGCATTCAATTAACTTTCATTTGTGCAGTTAAAATACCATTACCAGGAATAGAAAGATGATATTAAAGAAAATTCTTTAGATGTATTCTACACTTTGATTTTTTGGTCAGAATTATCTTGGTCTAAGTAAATACAACATTATAATAATAATACTAATAAATGTTTCAAGGCCACAATTGTGAGCTAAATATGAATAAAGCAAAGGTAAAAGCTACATCTTAATAATTCTCCCTCTCTAAGGTCACCTCAAAGTGGAGTTTAATTGCAAAATCAAAGATGCTTGGCTAAGAATAAACCAACCTTGAAGTCTGATGAAGATGGACAGATTCTAGAACCTCTGGAAACCCCAGGCAGCAAGACAGGCCCCTGGGATGGAGGGGCTGTGAGTTCGCAGCAGTTATTCACATTCCAGAGTCCTTCAGTTAATTTGCAGGCTCAGTTCTAAAAGTTGATGCTAGTTCCTTCAGTCAGTAAGTCACAGCTGATTCAAAATAACATTTTTCCCCAAGAGCCAGTAAGTGTCAGGTACCATTCTAAGTGGTAAGGACACAGGACATAGGATATAGTTGTTGCCATCTTGAAGCTCACAGCTGAAATGTACTAAAGTATTTATGGGAGAAATGATACGAGACTTAAGATTAGCTTTAAAATCTTCCAGGGGGCAGGCATAACAAGGTTGAGGGGAATGGATGAAACAAGCCTGGCAAAATGCTGACAATAGTTGAAGCCGGGTGACAGGTCATGAGGGTTCATTACATCCACTCTGCTTTGTTGTATGTCTGAAGTTAAAGGATTTTTTTTATTGAAAAGTTTTATAAGGTTTTTTTTTTTTTTTTTAAGGAAGCTTACAGTCTGGTCATAGAAGTAATGAGTAAATAGATCTAGGCCATATGCAACCATTCTGTCAGGAGGAGCGAGGAGACGACATCCAGGCTGGGATGTGGCAGGTAGGTCTCCTGGATGTGGCGACACTGGCATTCAGTCTTGCAGAGCAGACTGGAGGTGGTGCATTTGTGATTGTATTTTAGGAAAACAGAATGAACCGAAGGGACGGCGTTAAGTCAGACTGCACTGACTGTCAATGGTGGCAGTGGGGTGTTTAGTTGTTGTGAGTGAGAAGAGCCAGAGAAGGGGGTGGGTCATTCCAGGCACCTCCCCACAGCGACACATGCAGTGGATCACTGTGCCTGGGGAAAGCCAGCTGCCCAGAGGTCCCACAGGGGCTGGGCTGCAAGGGTCTCACTCCCTCTAACCAGGCCAGCTGAGCCGCTGGCCCCCTGGGAATCCTATATCAGTGGGACCAGACAGCACACCACTGATTAGCACTCCTCCCTGGAGTGTCCTCTGGGCACAAAGCCAACTGATCTGCAGGTTGGAGCAGAAGGAGGGGTTTGATGGCAGGAGCCATGTCACCAAGCAGTGCCAACTTAGGGACAGGCCCACTTTGAGGACTGACCTCATTTTCTAGAGCCAGGGTTCTATCTCTCCCCAGCACCCAGCCTCTTTCAGGAATACTGGACAGGAGCAGGCGCAGAGGCCTCCTTGCCCCTCTCAGCAGGGGTAACATCTTGAAGGATGTCTAGTAACCATGAGGTGTGTCTTCCCTTGAACTTTCTGCACTTTGCGTCACAAGTGCCCCTCCCAGGCCCCTCTCTCACCTGGGTACCCTCCTCCTGAAGAGCAACCTGTCTTCTACCCGAGGGTAGTGAGGGGTGATGTAACCCATGACACTGTCATGCCCAGATGTGACACGGAGTGGAAACAGTGACCTCCTGGCTTCAGGGGACCCAGGGAGGTATGTGGGGGGGTATGCCGATCAGTGCTGCTAATTGATCCTAAAGCAGGCCCTGGGTAAAGGGTAGTGCTGAGCCCAGTGTCCTCTGCCCTGCTTTTGGGGCCTGCTGTGATCTGGCCACAGCCCACAAATCCCATCTCATTTCCCAGTCCTTCCCATAACAGGCAGTTAAATGTATGGGCCCAGGGGCCAGTGGGCTAGGTCTGGAGCCCTGCCCTGCCCCCCAGTGAGCCACAGCTTCTCCACCTATGCCATGGGAACAATCACTGGGCCCATCTCACAGGCTGTGTGAGGCTAATGGGGCTGATACCTGCAAGGTATGCAGCACAGTACTCAGTTCCCAACAGGCTCTCAATAAATGCTTCCAATGATTTCTCTGATGGTTTCAGTACCCATCACTCACATGTGAGGTGCTTACCCTGCTTCTCCCTTGTCTTTGCTCCCTCTCTCCCCTACTCTGGAAATAGAAAGCCCCCTGGACCATGCCAGAGAAAGTCAGAGTTTGAAGAGGTTTTAAATATCACCTGGTTTAAGTCCCTCTGGTGACCTGAAGAGAGGCCAAGACAGGTCAGAATCAGCACAGGGACCCGGGCTGCTCAGGGAGCCTGGCCCACATGGCTCAAACCCCTGCTTCACATTCACAGAGTGGGCCCAGCACTCGGCCCTTGTTGCATTCTTCCTCTTCACTGTAGCAGACATACTGTGTGGCAGATACTTCGAACTGTCTCAGAGTGTCTAGTCTCTCCCTTAGGAGCAGAGCCCTCTGGGTTTTAGCTAGATACATGGCCACCCGTCTAAAGAGAATATTCCCCAGATTCCCTTGCAACTAGCTATGGTTATGTGATCAAGTTCTGGCCAATGAACTGTGACTTGAAATAATTTGGCAATTTCAGATCAAAAAGAGGCTGTCTGTCCCAGCCCACCCTGACCTTTCTTCCTGTCCCCACCCATGCTCCGAAACACTGACATGATGGTGAGCTGGCTTTGATCATGCAGATGGAAACAAAATCCTAGTGGATGACAAAGAAGCATCCTGAATGATCCCAAGGGGCAAAGTCACCATCTCGGTGATTGCCTACCAGCTCAAATTGTTTGGGGAAAGAAAAATCAATCCACAAACTTTTTAAGCCATTGCTACTTCACTTCTGTTAAAGCAGCCAAACCAATACCCTACCTAGAACTTGTCACTGATCAGCCCAAATGTCACTGTTAGATACGATATAAATGAGACACAGTGATGGTAACCTTTGTTCTTTATGAACTTTATTTTTTGTTTTATCTTAAATAATTCATGTATCTATGCATGAATATGCACACATGAATATGTGTGGCTTGGCTGCAGGTAACAGAAAGCCCTAGCTAAGGCAAAGACTCATGAACATTGTCGCATAACAAGCCATGGTGCTAGGACAGCAGCTCCAGGGCTGGTTAATTCAGCAACTCAAAAGCATGAACAGCAGCCAAGGTCTTTCCATCTCTGTGCTTTCTGCTACTCTCTGTGTTTGTCTTCCTCCTGGGCTGGCTTCTCTCACGGCCACAAGATGGCGGCCACACTCCCAGGCACCACAGCCGTGCTTGGCAGTGGGCAGAGGCAGAAGGGATAATCCTGTACATCTCTACTGGCAGCAAGGAAGCCTTCCCCAGAAACTCCTCCCATCTCACTGGCAGCAGTGTGTCACATGCCCATGCCCAACCAATCCCTGGCACTGGGAACGGACCTCAAGGACTGGGTGAGCCAATCAGGAGTCATCTCCTGGCAGAGGCCCATGCAAGAAAGGAAAGGGTGGAGGCCTGAACAGAATTAGGGTTCTGTTTGGAACAAGGGAGTGAGAGTATTTCTCCAACAACCCACAATTGGAGGTTTGACAACACTCACAGTTATTCTAAAAAATTATTCTCAAACTCAGTCATCTGATGACAGTACCAGATCTAGCAATCAAAGCACATACAGTCATAATTACATGTTTAAAAAACATCAGTGCCGGTGTGCTCAGGTATAATTCAGCAGTGACAAATGGCAGAGCAGCAGCCTGCAGCCTACCCACTGTACATGTTCTTCTAATAGATCTTTTATTCCACATTTTATGTGTGTTTAAAATATGCAGCATGAATTATTTATCTACCATTTCTTTCCAAAAAGGATTTGAGACTGATAATCTAAAGATTTAGTATTTTTAAATCCCTGAAATAGTAAAGATTTTTTGGTCTTCATTTGTGAACTACAAAGGAGAGAATCACTCTCTCCTCTGAGGTTTTTTCCAGCTCTCTGAAGGATAAACTTGTCAAGGCAGCTGATCATTTCTCAGGACCAGAACAGACTGAAATAACTAATTCATCAGGCCAAGATTTTCACTTTTATGTTCTCTTCAGTTATTTTTTCTGACATTTTGGAAGAAGCCTATGTTCTGTCCAACTTCTCTGCTTTGCTCTTTCTTAAGTTTTAGAAGTAGCTACAATCTGCAACTGGCATTCTTATTTTAGAATGTCAAGAGCAGTTATGTGTACCTCAACAAAGAAAAGAGAACATGCAGTTGGCATGATTTATTCACCACAAAGTCACTTTAAAACTATAGCTGTTTTTAATTTTATTTTTTATTTTGCCAGCAAACAGTAGCAATTAAAAGTTTCTTAAAATGTCAAGGAAAGCACACAGGATTAAATAAACAGGCTGTAAAACTGGAATTGCAAGTGGCATATGATGAAGGTTTGAGTGACAAAAGTCAAATTGTTAAAGGCAAAAAAAGCTTACAAAGTCCTGAGAATCACAGTTGCACAAGGTGAATCAGGCAGCCCTGGAGGCACAGGCTGCCAGGGCCACATATGCTTTCTGAACCTTGCATTTCTACGTTAAAAATACTACACAGAAACAGGATTTTACTCTGGACAGATACATGCAAGGAGCACTCATACATGCCATCGCAAGGTGTTTCACCCGGTGAAGTCTTTTTCAGGCTGGGAGCACATTTACCTACAGAACTTTGCAAAACCCTGCACTTGCTGCAGGACTATTCTATTATTCAGCCATGATGAGGAGTGGGACACCAGGAACCCTGCAGATCGGTATCACTGCCAGGGCCAGTGGGCAGGAACTCCATGCCCTTAAATTAAATTTTAGAAAACTGCTGCTTTGCTCAGTGGGAGGCCAGCAGTGCCAGTACAGAATGAGCCCTCCTGCCCATGGAGGTGGTCAAGCATGGGTACCCACCTGCTGGGGATGCTGTGGAGGGACTGATAAGGGTAACCTCTGGGAATCCTCCATGCATCGAGAAGATCCAAGGATTCCCTGATTCAGATCCCAAAACAAGCTCTCAAAACTATTTTTTAGCTCCTTTGTACTTACAAAGTGACCAGTAGAGCAAAAAGAGAGCTGAGAGCACTGTCACACAGAATCGCAGGAAACTGAACAGCATCTAGTCCCAGCTCCTTGCCAATGAGGTAGGGAATAATACTCTTAAAAGTGCCAAGGCTTTGATTCCGCTTAGGTTAAAGTTGTAATGAAACACAAGGCTCCAGGTCAATGTTACCTAAATGAGAAACTTGGGGGAAGCAATAGGGTAGCCATGAGTCTTATTTACTCTCTGGTTCCCACAAATTCAAGCTAAATGAGCAAGTACTCATTCCGTATTATCATCATAAAATCGAGTCTCTAAATTGAGTTTCTAGGTATGTATGCTAAATAGGGCAAAAAGTTATCCTGTAATATTTATCCTGTTTTAGTATTCATCTTCCAAGGTCTGTTGAGTTACTGGTTGGGTGCTACTGTGTGTGCTTTAGGAATGTTGTAGACTGTTCAGTAACTTACTGTTGGTTATAGGAAGTTGACTCTGCTCACCAACCTTGTGAGAATTAACTGCAGACTGCTACACCACTGATTGCAGTAAACTGATTCAATCAGGATGGAGAACCATGCTTCCTCTCTTTAAGCTAGAAACATACCTGAAAGCCTTGTGTTGTAAAACAAATCATTCTAACAGATTAATTTTAAAACATAATACAAAATCTTGTTCTTCCAAGAAGGACTGTCTTCTGTAATCTGCCCATTAGGTAGTCATCAGATATCTGGCCCTTTCACGGTTTCCCATAATGTCAACCAAACACTGCCCATGGCCTCCAAGGTCCCACCTGCCAGTGCAGCCTCAATTCAAGCCCTTGCACTGTGCCTGCCCCGCCAGATACCTCTCATAGCCACAGAAAAGCCTTGCTCCTTGGGAACTTGGGTCAGTTAGGCAGGTGCCTAAATGCTAGTTACAAGGGTATCACCTCCCCACAAAAATGAACCTGAGATTCAGAAACCTATGGGTCTTGGAGCAGCTTGGGGCAGGGGAGGGGTGTTCTGGAGCCACTACACAGGGCCATTAGACTACCTTCTCGGGAGGACTCTGGTGAGCTGAGACAGGCAGCAGGTTTGAAGCCAATGCTGAAATGCTCAGGAATGCAGAGAATGAGAATGTGGCAGTTTCAAAACAAATACTCTGCAAATACTGCAAATACTCTGTCATATCTCCCATCAAGAGGGGTTTCTAAGTCCCCTGAGCAGACCTTTAGAACTGCCTCAGTGAATAAAATGTGATAGAAATGATGTTGGATGTGATAGAAATGATTATCTCCAAGGCCAGGTCAGAAAAATCCATGCAGATTCTACCTGGCTCGCTCTCTCCTGGGCCACTTGCTTTGGAACCCTGAAGCCACCATGCTAGAGAAACCATGTGAGAAGCCATTCAGAGACAGCCATGCCCAAGAAGCCCATCTGTTCTAACTCCAGCTGTTTGAGTCGTCCCAGCCCAGACATCAGACACGTGAGGGACAATTCCAGACCAGTTCCTGCCTGAATAACCCTGTGAGACTCCCAAGCGAGAAACAGCCAGCCGGGCCCAGTCTACCCCCAGACCGTGAGGATAACAGTAAAGTGCTGGTTGTTTTAAGTAAGGCACCAAGTTGGAGGATGATTTGTGACACAGCTATAGTGAGCTCCAAGGGGCTAGGAACTTTGTCAGTCTTGCTCCCTACACTTGGGTCTCCAGTGCCAAGAACGGTGCCTGGTCTAGAGCAGGTGGTTATAAATATCTGTTGAATGAGTGAATGAACGTATAAATGAAGAGATGAATGAACAGAGAGGCTCTGCACAGCACCAGCAATCTGCCCTCTCTGCCTTCCTCCAGCCAGCATGCTGCCTCTCCTCTGCCCTCCCCCCCTTTCCTACCTGGCTGACTTCTCATCACCCCTCCACCCCAGCTCAAAGATCGTTTTCTCAGGGAAGCTTCCCTTGAACTCCCCTAGTGAGTTCAGCATCCTGTCTCACGCCCTGTATTTCTCCTTTGAGACACTTCTCAGGACTATCATTACATAATCAAATGACCATGCTGAAATTCCTGGCTGGCTGGCTGTCTCCTGGGATTGACCTAAGCCACGGGACAGGAGGGGTGGTGTCTGTCTCTTCACAAGTGTGTCTCCTGTGCTGGACAAAGCCTGGCACAGAGCTGGCTGACCGCATGGCAGAACATTTCTGAAAACTGGCAACATACAGCCAATCTCATCATTAGAAAGTGCTCATTCTTAGAGTTTTCTTTAATACTGAGCTGGAATTGGCTAACTGTTAGCTTATCCTCCGCCAAGCTTTCCAAACCCATTCACACCCTGGTCATCCTCACCACATGACCCCAGGGGACCGGAGAGGTTAAGTGTCTTCTCCAGGTTTACACAGTCAGCCGGGGAGAGCGAGACTCTGAATGAAGCCAGCTCCTCTGACTTGCCGGTTCAGTGCTGTTTCCATTACACCACACTGACTCCAGGGCGTTTCCACTGCTGTGAAATAAATGCCCTGAAACCATCGCCATCCCTCTGTCTAAACAACAGCAAACAAAGCGGTGTACTTTTCACAGTGGAACATATGAAAGAGGTCAAGCTTCTTAACACTTAACATAGAATATACAATGTTCATATATAAAAAGAGCTCATGGTGATATTTTAGGGACCTCCCTGCCCAACACCTAACGGATGAACCCCTGAGCAAACATCTAATTCAAATCTGAATTTAGTTCCTATTTACTGGACAGTCCCTGTGCCAGTTCTCTGCAGGGGTGTTCCCTCTGCTTTCCTTTCTTTTCTACGACGTGCCATGCCCAGGACCTTTGGAAATCAAGGACATAAATAAACTAAGATCAAAAACACTCCAGGTGATCTGCAATCGTTCAGCAGGGCAGCAACCCTGAACAACTGAGCTTTTTTTTTTTTTTTTTTTTTTGAGACAGAGTCTCACTCTGTTGCCCAGGCTAGAGTGAGTGCCGTGGCGTCAGCCTCGCTCACAGCAACCTCAAACTCCTGGGCTTGAGCAATCCTCCTGCCTCAGCCTCCCGAGTAGC
>CAUYPO010099183.1:0-11381 GCA_963574435.1 Cheirogaleus major | reverse complement strand
AGGAAAAAGAATTTCTCTCTACCCTTCATGAGTTCTTAACTGGGACCTACTGTAACAAAAGACAGATTAACAGGAGAAAAACGAACAGAAGTTTAATAACATGTATGCCTTCTGTATATATGGGAGATAACTCAGGGAAATGACTAAATCTCTAGGGTAGATATAGTTTAAACTTCAGGCTTAAATACTATTGTTCTCTGAAGCAAATAAAAAAAAATTGTGGCTGGGCATCATGGCTCATGCCTGTAATCCTAGCACTCTGGGAGGCTGCGGCAGGAGGATCGCCTGAGATCAGGAGTTCAAGACCAGCCTGAGCAAAACTAAGACCCCATCTCTACTTAAAATAGAAAAAATTAGTTGGCCAACTAAAAATATAAACAAAAAATAAATCATCTGGGCTGTAGTCCCAGCTACACTCTGGAGGCTGAGGCAATAGGATTGCTTGAGCCCAGGAGTCTGAGGTTACTGTGAGCTAGGCTGACGCCATAGCACTCTAGCCCAGGCAACAGAGTGAGACTCTGTCTCAAAAAAAAAAAGGATTAGATTTAGAAGCTCTGATATTCATTTACCCCAGAATTTCTCAGATAAGGCCTGCTTTACTAACCTCTAACTTTCTGTGAGTGTGTATGTATACATAATTTAGTGAATACTTACGATATTTTAGATACTGTGCTAACTACTTCTATGTATTATTTTCTTCAGTCCTTAAAACAACTCACTGAGGCAGGTACTATTAATATCCCCATTTTACCTATGAAGGAAACTGGTGCTCAAGATCAAATAGCTATTAAGTGTCAATAACTGATGTCAATCAAAAAATATAGTATAGTATGCTATGGAAGATCCAGGGACCTAGGAGGCCTTTAGGAAAAGGGATGGTGAACATATGAAAATTTTAGTACAAAACAAAAATGTAAGGAATGGCATATAGTATAACAGTACATAATGATTTGTCTAATGAGACTCTTAGTCCTAAGCGTTATATACTTAAGTCATCAGTCCATAATATACAGAGCCATGAGTTCATTGTGGCCTGAAGTAGTTTTAGAGAAGGAGACACTGGAACTGGGTGTGAAGAATGGATATGATGTCACTTGGTGGAGGCGTGGCTGGAGAAGATATTTCCACACAAAAGAATTAGCATCAGCTAAGGTGTAGACTCAAAAGACATAAGGCATGTTTGGGCAAAAGCAAGCAGATCAGTTTTAACTAAAGCAGAGAAGTGAAAGCTTTAACTAGAAATATGATTAAGAAGATAGATTTTGAATCTTAGGCCTAGGAATTGGGGTGCTATTTAGTCACCTCGGAGCCACTGATGGTTCCTGAGCAGGAGTTGAAGGAAGATTACCCTGCTGTAGGATTGCTGGGAGGATGTAGCTGCAGGGGGAGATCAGGTAGGAGGCACTGCAGGAGCTGAAAGGTGAGATCCTTGAGGATCTTAACTGCAAATTAGCACAGAAAAAAGGGGGTAGTGATGGTGACAGTAAGAGACATTAGAAAGGAGGCTTTGATGACTAAGTACAGGAAAGCAAGGCAAGGGAAGGGTCAAAGACAACCTCAAGTTTTTAAATGTTGTTGTGTGACCTGGAGAATGGTAACAACATTAATAAACATACAAAAAAGAACCTCAGAGAAGGCTGATTTAGGGAGAAAGTTATGCTTTAGATATACAGAGCGTACTATAGGTCATCATCCTCCATCTGCTAATAAGTTCCTGAAAGGCCTCCTTTAAACAAACAATCAAAGAAACAGGGCCAGGCACAGTGGCTCACGCCTGTAGTCCTAGCACTCTGGGAGACCAAGGCAGGAAAATCGCTTGAGGTCAGGAGTTCAAAACCAGCCTAAGCAAAAGCAAGACCTCATCTCTACTAAAAATAGAAAAAGATTAGCCGGGCATGGTGGTACATGCCTGTAGTCCCAGCTACTTGGGAGACTGAAGCAGGAGGATTGCTTGAGCCCAGGAGTTTGAGGTTGCTGTGAGCTAGGCTGATGCCACGGCACTCACTCTAGCCTGGGCAACAAAGTGAGACTCTGTCTCAAAAAATAAATAAATAAATAAAGTGGGTCCCTTTCCCACTCAGACCCATTGAATGAGACTCTGATGAGTGGGCAGGTGAGTGGGGGTGCCTTGCTTGTTTTTCATAGATTCTCCAGGTAACTGTAGCCACTGTATTAAGCACTGGCTCCCACAGAAAAGCATCAAGACTCAGAAACAGCTTGTAGGACAACACCCTCCCTAAAAACAGCACATCCCTGAAGGGGTGGCTGGGCAGCCAGGCTCCAAGCCTGCTGAGCTGAGCAGCAGCCAAGAGCAAGGTTTGGTGTTTATATACTCAAAATCAGCCCGGTTGTCACAGCAACTCACCCCAGCACAGTTCCTCCTTCCCCACTGCAGTTTCCTTCCAGGCTTTGCCATTCTCCGTCATGGTCTTAATGTTCTGGTGACCTGGCCTGCGGCATCCTCTTTATTTTCTTCCAGTTCCTCTGTCTCCTTCTCATCTGTTTGCTGGTGTGCGATACTTTACCTGCTCGGAACTCAACAACCTCCCCTCCCCCCAAAATACACCTGAAAACAGGACATAGCAAAAAGGGCCTTTGGGCCAGGCTCTCAGGGAGGCCAAGGCCAGAGGATCGCTTGAGCTCAGGAATTCCAGCCTGAGCAAGAGCAAGACCTGTCTCTACTAAAAATAGAAAAAATTAGCCGGGCATGGTGACACATGCCTGTAGTCCCAAGCTACTTGGGAGGCTGAGGCAGGAGGATCACTTGAGCCCAGGAGTTTGAGGTTGCTGTGAGCTAGGCTGATGCCACAGCTCAGCCTAGGCAACAGAATGAGACTGTCTTAAAGGGGGGGGAGGGCTTTGAGTGGCCAGAATAGGGGTTACCAGGCCTGTGTACTAAGTCCATGTGGAAAGTACCCAAGCTCCTTGCTTTTGTTTCTTATGGTTTTTTTGCACCTTTAAAACAAAGTATGGTTTCTAAGGCCTGCAGTAAATTAGGAGTAGGGAAAGGAACTATTCTTGGCAGGCACTCTGAAAGCTCAAGAAGTGACTCTTGATCCCAGAATAGCAAGGAAGGGAGCAGACAAGCTGTAAGAAATGGACCAGCATGGGCAACATCGTGAAAGCCTATCTCCAAAGAAATAAAACTTTGGCATCAGGCACAAGTAACCCTCTTCTTACCTTCCTCCCCTCTAGGTTATCCCTTCGCTTTGTTTTATCGGCATTACCTTTTCTACAAGGACAGCTACCTCATCCACCTCTTCCACACCTTTACAGGCCTCTCAATTGCTTATTTTAACTTTGGTAAGTAAATTGAGCTAGCAGTGGCTCTGTGATTAGAGGGACTTGGAAAAAAACAAACTTGAACAAAATTTCCTTGAGAGCAGTTGATGGAGGGAGAAGTTATAATGCTCTGCTTGCAGAGAGAGGGTTGTGTGGATAGGAACACGGCTTAACTTTTCCTTTACATTCCTCTGTCAGATAAAAACATTTTGAAGGTAGTTCCCTTTGCAAGACCCCATCAGAAGAGATGCATCAGTTCCTCTCTGCTGTGGCTGTAACTGAACAGCCAGTACAGGCAGTCCCCACGCAGAATCCTGCCTCATTTCAAACACTCAGAATACAGTAACACCCTAACAATCCCTTATGTTTGTACAATTAATTTCCAACCCTTCCTCCAAAACATGGGGTTATTCTGAAAAAAAGATCCTAATACCAAAGTATTTTCTTTATATATTCTTTTTATGGTTGGAAGTCTCAGCAAGGGTGGGAGTGTGAAAAACCAGGCTCAATTCTGCTCTCCTCCACATCCAGGAACCCAGCTCTACCACTCCCTGCTATGTGTTGTGCTTCAGTTCCTCATCCTGCGACTAATGGGCCGCACCGTCACTGCTGTCCTCACCACCTTTTGCTTCCAGATGGTAAACGTCTTTCCCTCGGCAGCTCAGGTTGCAGCTGACAGCAGTTCAGGGAACGGAGCAGGCAAGGGCCTGCAGTGGAGAAAAAGCAGTGAACTAGGAGACCTCACTTCTACCCTTTCTCCCAGCATTTCTCAGCGCGACTCTGGGCAGGTCACTCATCACAGGCCCCAGGTGTTTTTTTTTTTTTTTTTAGAGACAGTCTCACTCTGTTGTCCGGGCTAGAGTGCCGTGGCGTCAGCCTAGCTCACAGCAACCTCAAACTCCTGGGCTCAAGCGATCCTCCTGCCTCAGCCTCCCGAGTGGCTGGGACTACAGGCACGCGCCACCATGCCTGGCTAATTTTTTCTATGTATTTTTAGTTGGCCAATTAATTTCTTTCTATTTTTAGTAGAGACGGGTCTCACTCTTCCTCAGGCTGGTTTCAAACTCCTGACCTTGAGCGATCCACCCGCCTCGGCCTCCCAGAGTGCTAGGATTACAGGCGTGAGCCACCGCGCCCGGCCACAGGCCCCAGGTCCCAGGTGTTTCATCTGCAGATTCTAACAGTAACGCCTGACCTGCCTCAAGGAAGGGGTGCCAGCTGATCCTTTGCACAAGACTGTGCCATTAAGCCCTTTGATTCTCACCAGGATTACCCCAGCTGTCCATGAGGGGAGTCACTAAGAGGCAAGGCAGAAAACCAACTTAGAATGAGCCAAAGAAACTAAGCATCTAAATTCTCATCTGTTTAGCTGAGAAGCCTTAAGCACCTCTCTTCCTATTAGAGGTTCAGCATCTCCATTTGTAGGAATTTCTTAAGGCTTTTAATGATGGGACCAGGAGAAAGGGAAAATGAAAGAATACACAGGATTTCAGAGCAGGGAGAAAATAAATGGCAGAATAGAGAGTAGAATAAATACCTCCCCCTCTCCTAGGCCTACCTTCTTGCTGGATATTATTACACAGCCACAGGCAACTACGATATCAAGTGGACAATGCCACATTGTGTTCTGACTTTGAAGCTGATTGGTGAGTGGTGGTCATTGCCTTCCTCCTTTTCATCTAGGCCCCTCCCCACCTGTCACAAACCTCGTACACTCCTGGCTGCACTCAGTCCATGGGCCACGTGCTCAGTGTGTCCACTCCCTCCACTCTACCCACCCCTTCTCTCTCTGCTCAGGTTTGGCTGTTGACTACTTTGACGGAGGGAAAGTTCAGGTAAGTACTCATTCCTCTGCAGAGAGTTTAAGGATTTAACCAGAGGGAAGGAAAAGGCTGTTGTTACCAAAAGACTGGACCCAAATATCAGGGCAGAGCCTCATTCCCCAGCCTGTGTGATCTCCATTTCGGACAGCACTGAGCAAGGATCAACAAACCTAATTAGCCCAAGATCCAGCTCTTGCACAAAGTCCAGAGATCAATGCCAGTGAGGCATTTGCTAAAGCAGTAACAGCCAGCTATTATTAAGCTACCCCCACACAGACTCATTTCCACAAGAAACAACTATTTTTCATCCCCCAAAGAGAAGGCTAATTTAAGAACCCCAGTCAGTGGGGCACAAGGGTGGGAACACTCAAACTGGCTCCTGGGGGGAGATTCGAGGCCATCCTGAACCATTCATTCTCTTCTCGGCATAGAATTCCTTGTCCTCTGAGCAACAGAAATATGCCATACGGGGTGTCCCTTCCCTGCTGGAAGTTGCTGGTTTCTCCTACTTCTATGGGGCCTTCTTGGTAGGGCCCCAGTTCTCAATGAACCACTACATGAAGCTGGTGCAGGGACAGCTGACTGACATACCAGGAAAAATACCAAACAGGTAATTGCCCCTCTTGGTCAAGACCTCTGTGTAGGTGTCTCACCCAGTAGTCACTCTGAAGTGACTTTCCTGAAGGCCAGCCCTGGCTACATTCTCCAGCATGGTCCTGGCACAGAGACCTGTGTCCCACAGGCCCTGGACTGTTGTGACAGGCACTCTACTTGCTCACTGCTGGGAGTGGGCCCTGTGCAGCTTGGGTTACTTCCAGCCAGCCATTCTGACCCTGTAGCACAAACATAAAAATGCACTTGTAGCACAAACATAAAAATGCACTTTTGTGCCCGAAACAGTCACATCCCTGCCTTTAAAGCCCTTTTTCTCACTTAAAAAAAATTTTTTGTTATATATATAAAAATACATATCAATAGAAAATTTAAAAGTTGCCAAAAGAATTCCTTCACTGTGAACTTGTCCAGCTGTGTCTCGACATCAATTCAACCAAGATAGCAAGAAGCAGATTCAAATTAGTTATTATTGTCTTATCTCCACTGGGTTTTCAGTTTCCAGTGGAGACTGAGAACCTGGTGACACCTCAAGATCAGCAGCAGCCCTGTGGGGTAAACACCACGAGACTCATCTACAGGCTCCCTCGCTGCCCCGACCTTCCCACAGCCCTCGGGGGCTTGCAGGCCCCATTCCGCATAGACTCGAAGTCTTCCCCTGGCAGAGTGTAGACTTTGGCCAGCAGAGCTCCTCATCCCATTCCAGGTGGATAACCACACCCGGAAACACTCCTCTCCGTAGCTGAGGGTCAGAGGGTGACGGGAATGGACTCTGCCCTCTGTGACCCCACTTGTTGTTCCTTTCCAGCACCCTACCTGCTCTCAAGCGCCTGAGTCTGGGCCTTGTCTACCTGGTGGGCTACACTCTGCTCAGCCCCCACATCACAGAAGACTATCTCCTCACTGAAGACTATGAAGTGAGTGGTTACTAATGCAGCCGCAGTCTGACTGCACCAGAGCTAGAAAACGCACAGGCAAGGATCCCTGTAGATAGCAAAGACGTAGGTAATGCCACCTACAAATGCGTGTTGGTTTTGCTCTAGATCTGTGAGAGTTGGTGTCAATGCCAGCCGGGCCGGGCCACACTCATCAGCCAGCACTGAACGACCTTCGCGGGCACAGGGCTGTGCCAGGTGCACTTTTAGCACCCCTTACCTTCCCCAGGAGCAGCTCTTAGCTTCCTTTATTACATCCAGATAGTCCTTGGAGCTCAGCAGCTTCCCATTCTCCAGCTTGTTTCTTCTCTTGACTGGTAGATTTGGGGCCTTCTAGGGAATTCAGAAACCAAGGGAAGGGGAAGTGCTGGCCTTTGCTCCAGCCCAGCTGAAAGGCTTGAAACAGTTCCGTAACCATCCTGGGTAGGTTCCTCTGCTTCAATTAACATCAAACGTGGATATATCAACTCCCTCTACATAGCGTTTCAAATGCTCAGAGCTTTGGGAATGAAGGCCAATGATAGAAAAGTTAAGGACAGTGCTGTCCCTGGGACTCTCCCACGAAAAGGTGGTGAACGGGTGTTCACTGGGCCCCCTGCTTATTCCCCCCAGCCTCTGTGAAGGCAGTCAGGCCAGACTGTCAGGGGACATCTGGCAGCAGGACTTAGAGGGACGAAGTAGCCACCCACACTTGTGAAGAGTGCTGAGGGAAACTGCCTTGCCTGTGCCGTGTCCCTAACGCACGTGTGCTCTTTCTTCTCTCAAGAACCGCGCTTTCTGGTTCCGCTGCATGTACATGCTGGTCTGGGGCAAGTTTGTGCTGTACAAATACGTCACCTGTTGGCTGGTTACAGTAAGTAGAAGAGATGAAACAGAGTCCTATTGAGACACACCTTAGGTGCCTATGGTGGGGGGAGGGTGGCGGGAACCCTAATGAGCTGTTCTCTCCGTTAGGAAGGAGTATGCATTTTGACGGGGCTGGGCTTCAATGGCTTCGAAGGGGGCAAGGCAAAGTGGGATGCCTGCGCTAACATGAAGGTGTGGCTCTTTGAAACAACCCCCCGCTTCACCGGCACCATCGCCTCTTTCAACATCAACACCAATGCCTGGGTGGCCCGGTAAGCCACTGGAGGGGAGGCCTGGACCCTGGAACTTCCACTGCTTTCCCAGATGAGGTGGGCAGGGATGTATCGTGTCACCGCCATCAATCTTTCCCACATGGGTAGAACCTGCAATCGCAGTTCACAAACTCTGTGAATACAGAGTTTTGTCCCCACCCCTACCCCGAAAAACTGTTCCTGTCGAATTAGGAAAACAAAAGCAAACTATAAAAGTGCCTTGATGCTGGGCATGGATGCACACACCTGGAGTCCCAGCTACTCAGGAGGCTGAGGTGGGAGGATGGTGTGAGCCTGTGGGTTCAAGGCCAGCCTGGGCAACATGGAGAAACCCATGTCAAAAAAATAACAAAGTGCTTTGAGTCTTAGGTGTTAATCCCAGTTTGCCACTGGTTTTATGTCCCCCATTGCCCTGTTTATAAACATCTTGGTTTACTCACTTTTGCCCACCTTTAGATCGTGAGCAGCACAAGTCGGAAACAGTCTGCCCTGTTCACCACTGACCTTCAGCATCAGGCACTTAGTAGGCACTCGGTCATTACCTGCTGAACCAAGTGGCTTGGCCATGGTCACCAGCTACACTTTGGGTCTGTTTTCTGTCTCTAAACCAAGACTGCCTTCCATCTCTAGAACTAATCAATTTATCCTGCCTCCCATATCCCCAGGGGCTACAGGTAGAAGCCAGCTACCATCCATTCCTCAGGGCATGAGAACCACACGCAAGACGGTGGCATGGTGGGCCCTAAGCACTAGTCCATCTGAGGCTCATCCTTACTCACCCTTTTCTCTAGTTACTTCTACAAACGACTCAAGTTCCTTGGAAATAAAGAACTATCCCAGGGTCTCTCATTGCTATTCCTGGCCATCTGGCACGGCCTGCACTCAGGATACCTGGTCTGCTTCCAGATGGAATTCCTCATCGTTATTGTGGAAAGACAGGTAGGCCTCAAGGGTGTGTGGGTGAAAGGGGAATGAGAGACAGGACACTGGTGACCTCTCTCCTTCCTCCCCAGGCTGCCAGACTAATACGAGAGAGCCCAGCCCTGAGCAACCTGGCCTCCATTAGGGTCCTACAACCTTTCTTCTATTTGGTGCAACAGACCATCCACTGGCTCTTTATGGGTTACTCGATGACTGCCTTCTGCCTCTTCACATGGGATAAATGGCTTAAGGTAAGTGAAGGCCTGCTTGCGAGGCCGGAAGAGAATTGCTGCGCCCTTGAGCAGCAAGGGATTGTCAGTACCTTATATCTACCTCAGTGGCCTCTCTCTCCCCACACAGGTGTATAAATCCATCTATTTTCTTGGCCACGTCTTCTTCTTGAGCCTTCTATTCATACTGCCTTATATTCACAAAGCAATGGTGCCAAGGAAAGAGAAGTTAAAGAAAATAGAATAATCTATTTCTCTGGTAAGTAAATGTCCTACAGCTAAGCTAAAACTACCAGGTTAGGAAACAGAGCAACAGACTGGGGAAAAAAAGGTAGTGTTGGAAACTGAGGTGAATGTCAAGGTAGCCTGGCTACTCTGACTGAGGCACGCTAGGAAGAAGCTGGAAGGGCCACAGGCCAGGGACTAGAAGTAACTACCCAGCCTTCCAACCAGATGTCTTGTCTTGCAGGTGGCCTACAGCAGGACTGGTGCAGAAACTACTTGTCTCCCTTGTCACAACACTCCCTCGCCCCAGAGCACAGAGAACAGAAAGGCCAGGGAGTTAGAAGACACGGCACTCCCAGCTGTGCCTCTGCTGCCAGCCAAGTCTTCATTCGGGGCCAAAGGGGAAAACTCTTGTGGGAGGAGCAGAGGGGCCCACGTCTCCCGGGCTCCCCCATGCACGTTGCCTTATCTCTCCCCCTCCAGCCAGGAATCTGTTGTGTTTTTCTTCTGCCAATTTACTATGATTGTATAAGTGCCGCTACCGCCACCCCCCCATGGGGGGAGGGAACGGGTGCAAGGCCCCGCCTGCTCCACTTTTTCTACCTTGGAACTGTACCAGATAAAATCACTTCTGTTGTTCAGTTTTTCACCGCTAGCATTCCCGACTGCTTTCTTTTTACACAGTTCTCCACACGTGCCATGGCTGAAGTAACCAAGGGTCTCTTCTTTAGAGCACAGGAACCTAGGAAATCTGGAGCTTGCCTTCAAAGCCTAGAAGCAAACTGTTAACTCTGTAACCTCACATCAGTCCCTGAAATCTAAGGGGAACAAGCAGTTCACACCATTAGATACTGCTAAGTTTAGGAACCCCAAAACAACCCGGTTTGTAAGAATGGTATTTATAGGGACACAAATAGCAAATGTACAGCCTTGGCTTCCCCAGCCTGCAGTCTCAGTTGAGGAAGCTCAACTTCCAGCGGTCGGCTCAGAATAGGGCCGAGGGACGCCATGTCAACAGTCTTTGGTTTCAGAATAAGGTTCTACCGCTGTCAAATGACCCCCCACACTTCTTCAAAGGCTGTGGTAAGTTTTGCACAGGTAAGGGCAGCAGAAAGCGGGTAGTTGCTGATGGACACCATCTTCTCTGTATACTCCACAGTGACCTAAAGAGAGAAGAGTTCTGTTAGCTGAACACTGTCACTCTGTAGCAGGTTCAACCCTTTAGGGCAGGAAAACTACAGCTGAGCTAATATTTCCAACAATGCTATTTAATATCAAATTTCTATAAAGGATGAAGAAAGTCCTAGCTGTGACCATTACAAATATGACAGCAGTCCTCAAAGGATGTGCCCTGGGGCAGGGTGAGAAACTGGCATTTGTCTTCTAGCTCTGTTCATACCCTCGGTTTCCCAACTTGTGAGGACAAGATGCTGACAGCCCTGGGAATGCTGCACTAGAATTCAGCTCTATGGAGAAAGGAAGGGCTAAGCCCAAACCTTACCTTGCCATGGGCAAAGGCCCCCACCACGAAAACAATAGGATCACTGCTGGGCACCAACTCTCGCACGTCGCTGATGACTGGGATGGAGAAAGAAGTGCCAATTTTCATACATCCAACTGGGAAGTGATCTGACACCGGATTCTTAATTACCTAAATTAAAAAATAAGAGAAAAATCAGCCCCAGAAACACCCCCAGAACCCTACCTTCAACCAGTAGGTTTCAATACCTCACCTTCAAGAGCTTCTGGGGGCCATCAGCTGCTCGAACACTGAGTTTGTGTAAAAGCTGAACTAGGAGGGGGGAAAACAAGAGTTCAGAGCTAGGTGAAGGCCACACTCCTTCGGCCCAGTAATCTAACCAGGAAAACCCACAGGTAAGATGTATTCCACACATCTTTTATACCCAGAATGGACTCCTGCATATGACTAATATTACAGTGAAGGGTTCAGACTCTCCCTTTTACACTCAGCCAGGAACCTGCTGAACAACAGGAGAGAGGTACTTCCATGCACATGGGAAAAGATGGAGAATAGCCTTGTCCTGCCATCAATCATGTTGTTCCTCCCTCCCCTCACTTAAAAGTTCCACCTTTCGCCTGTAATCCTAGCTCTCTGGGAGGCCGAGGTGGGTGGATTGCTCGAGCTCAGGAGTTCGAAACCAGCCTGAGCAAGAGCGAGACCCCATCTCTACTATAAATAGAAAGCAATTAATTGGCCAACTAAAAATATATAGA
>CAUYPO010099181.1:0-10932 GCA_963574435.1 Cheirogaleus major | reverse complement strand
AGAAGAAGAAGAAGAAGAAGAAGAAGAAGAAGAAGAAGAAGAAGAAGAAGAAGAAAAGGAGGAGGAGGAAAGAGGAGAAGAAGAAAAAGGATGAAGGAAGAAAGGGTGGATGGAAGGATAGAAGGATGGAAAGCAGGCAGGAAGCCTGGAAAATGGAGAAAGGAAGAACAATGGAAGGAAGCAAGAGAAAGAGAGGAAATAAAGAGAAAAAAATGGGGACCCAGAGAAACCAGATGAAGAAAAAGTTGGGGGGAGACAGAAAAAGTAAAGAGAAGACAAAAGAATTAAGAAGAAAAAAATAACACAGAGGAAAGAGAAAAGAAGAAAAATATCAAAGAAATGAAGAAAACTATAATTTTTATTAAACAATTTGTCAATTTGTTTCTTATGCCACAGTTTAACACCAGAGAAAAGAAAATCTTCTGTGCCAACCACCTGAGACCTACATTGTTTATTCTGCCAAATAGAAGTGACAACTCCTTTCCCTCTACCTTTTTTTTTTATACTATTATTGTTATTTTCAGAGAGTTCAGTGATGTTGGAAATGTGACATTTGTGGATTGACAGTTCAACACGTAAAGTAAAAAGTCTTACCTGGTGAAGCCATATGTGTCCCAGCGGAAATGTTATAAAAAAGACCATTTCACAAGAAAAATGAGGATTTTAGGCATCATCTTCCAAGTGAACCCTAGAGATTTTGCCATTAGTCATTTTTTAGCATCCTGGGTCGTTTTGTTCTAGTTTTCAGCCTTATAGCATTTTATGATTTTATATTACCTTCTATCAGACTGGTGATAATCAACGATAATAGAGATAGGGCAACATAATGATTATTCATATAGCAACCAATTAGACTGCTCAAAATTAGCAATAATCCTAAAGAAATATTTTAAAATGGCTGCATGCAATAGCACATACACATTACGTGCATCTCTCTTAATATATGCTAAATGGCCTGTCTTACATGCACAGCCAAACCCGGAGAATCAAAATAAAAATTCACATACTATTCTAGAGCCATTATATGATTTTCAGCTAATACAGAATGACTGTATGTTTTCTGATTTCTACTTGCTGAGGTATGACAATTGTCTGAAACTTTTTTGAACTGGTTTCATCCCCCCCCCCATTTTTTGTTAAATAATGGCTAAATGATATGGCTTCCGAATTCAACCTTATATTTAAGCTGAAAAGGTAGTACATGTCAGAATATAAGTAATACTGACTATATAACCTGTTTCTCCTCTATCAGAATAACATCAATATTAATAGCAAGAACAACCACAACAACACCCCCTGCTCTGGCAGTTCATAAAACCTGTAAGTTATTAAACTCACTCATTACATGCCTTTCTTCTTTCTTTCCTTCATTCCATTAACTATTTACCTGTGAAAAATTGTTACATAAGGTTAAATTATGAATTATAAATCACAAATGACCTCTAATACCCAGACATAACCACTAGTGCTTATTTTTCAAACAAATATGTATAAATAGATAATTTAATGATAATTTATATTCATATACAAATGGCTCTGGAACTTTATTAAATTTGTATTTATTTGTTATACTGCATTCCGTATTAATAAATATAAATTGATAAATTACTTTGAATCAATAAATATTAATCATATATCTACTAAATGTTAGGCATTAGAGAGCTAGAAATAAAAGAAAATCTCTGTTCTCAGATATACACAATCGAGAGAGATCAACAATAAAAAGAAAATTTCTATAATGTAGATTATGTTATGAAAATGGAAGAACAGGATATAATATTGATTGGAAGGTGAAACACTCAATTTATATTGGAAATTAAGGAGAAGACTCTGAGTGAAGATAAAGTCTAACTGGGATCTGAAATGTATCTAAGAGAAAAGGGGCAGAAAGAACCTTCCAGGGCATCCTGACCAGTTGAAAGAATATGTGAAGAAGTCTGGGACTTGTAAGGGAATATGATGTACTAGGATGATAGTCAATTGTTCAGCATTCTTTTTGAAACTTCAAAAAATTTTCAAAGCAGGTAGTTATGAAAAGTTCAGCATCTTGGGTCAGGTTCTGCTAGAGATAGACCCTGAGATGCAGGGTCATGTGCAAGAAATTTATTAAAGAACTCCCAGAACCTGATAAATCTTATATCTAGGAAGCAAGAAAAGAAATGAAAACATGCTCAGAAGGTGCATTTCCAGACAAAGATCCTGGGAAGGTGCTGTCAGCCTTAGATAGAGCATACATTACAGCTCAGAGTTTATGCCCAGTGGCTTCCATGTTCTCTGCCAGGTGGGCAAAGTGTTTTCAGTAGTCCAGGGAAATGTTCCAAAGAAAGTCTCAGATGCAGGCTGTTAAGGCAAAGGCCCAGAGAAGGTGTGAAGAGGCGTATGGAAACAAACAAAAAGATCCATGGGAATCTGTGAAAAGCACTGATATGGTTCTTTATAGGTAGACACAATTTAAACATTCCTAAATGTGATTATGTCATGGTTAATCAAAAAGTATTGAATATTTTTAAAGACTTTTATTGAGGTATAATTTACATATCATAAAAATTACCCATTTTAAATGTACACTTCAATGATTCATAATAAATTTATTGAATCCTTCAACCCTCACTATAAACCTGTTTTAGAATATTTTCATCATTCCAGTGAGATCCCTTATGCAAATTAATGGTTAATCCCTATGCCTTCCCTCAGCTTTAGGTAAACACTAATCTACTTTGTTTTCCATAGATTTGCTTTTTCTGAACATCTCATAGGAATATAATCATTAAACTCTGTGTTCTTGGGAACCTAGCTTCTTTCTCTATTATACTTAAAATAATGTGTTGAACTAATTTTATTGGACACCTACTTCATGCCAAGCGGGCTACTTCTGACAAAAACTAAGAAGAAATATAGATCTCATGCTACAGTGAGGAGAACAGAGAAACCAACTAATCATACAAATGAATGTCAAACTTAGTATCATGATGCTCTGAGAACATGACAGGGAGTTCAGAGTAGGCTTGTCTGGGGATGCAATATTTGACTGAGACTGAAGAATAGGCGTTAATTAGGCAAAAGCCAAAGTGTTTGCAATAGAGGGAACTGTAAGTGCCCAATATCAGGAAAGAAAGTGTTTAATACAAGTGACTGAGAAACTGTTGTTTGGCTGGAGTTCTAAAAGGGAAGAAAGAAAGGTGGAGACAAGGCTGGCTGGAGAGAAGGCAGTGGCCAGATCAAGTTTAGTCTTATTAAGCCATGCTAAAGATTTTAGTCTATTTTAAGACCAGTAAAAGCCATTGGAGTATTTTAAATTGGGTTTGTTTAGACAGATCCACTTTTTATTTTTTAAATGTTTCAAAATACATTCTCTAAGCAGAGGAAGGAGCACATCTTATTTTACAAACTTCAGACTTCTACTTCATGACAAACTAAGGTTATTTTAAATGTTAACTCATTTAACAAGTAAACAATAAAGCAATCCCTTCATGGGTATTTCTGGACAACCTAGAGCTCACTCTGCTTTGGGCATTATTCAACACCATCTATTCTGGTTAAATGGTGAGTCTTAATCTCATTTCTCATTTAATAAATTTAAATATATCCTTTAGTCCACTATATTGTATGAACTATATGGGAACTGCTTCATATCTTTTTGTATCTTTGCAATTTTCTGTGTTTTAGTACTAAAAATGGGAAGTCAAAAATACTCTAGTCCTCTACCCAACGTCAAATCTATTTAAATGAAAAAAATAAAATAGTTAAGCCAATTATCCAGATCATTTGAGCAAAAAGCTCACATTATTGGCCTGAATGATCCTGATGTATTGTTTACATGGATCCTGTTTGGCAGATCAAGGCTTACCAACACCATCCAGTATTCCTGATATACTGGATGATTTACTTAAGACATGCAGTAAGCTAAAAAAAAAAAAATTATACTGGAAATAGAAAACTTATGTTCAGTAAGTAAGAGAGAATATGTCCGGTGAATATCAAAGGGGTTGTTATGCTATCTGGTTTCCAACAATCTATAAAATGAATTTGAAAAAAATAGCATAAAAAAGTAGTATATATAGGAATTTAAATTGAGACATCAGTACATTGGGACTTAAACACATGCATATCCTTAGAGACATGCACACACACACACCTGTGTGTGTATATATGTCATTTTCTACTCAGCTACTGGGTTTGAGCAGCATTCAAGTCCATACTGCACCTTGGAGGTAAATTCCTTTGAGTATTTTGTGAATTATATACAAGCTTATAAGATGCACTATCCAAATGACCACATAGAAGTTACGTAACTCAGTACGTTTCTGGAAACATGCTGAATACATTTCTTTAACTGGACCTAGTCTAACATTGTGACCAGAAGCAGTTTGGATAAAGAGATACCAAAGAAAAACACATATATTTCCTGTACATAAATTATAACTCCTCTTATTCTTAGAACTAAATGATGTAAGTAAATTATTGTCACTATTTTACGGAAGAGGAGACTGAGAATATGGGTAAAGCGTTGCCTAAAGTCACACAATCATTAAAGTGATGATCTAGAAATTAAGGCCTAGTTCTGTCTAGTTCCAGAGTTCCCATAACTTGTTGTTTCTTTTCTCTATAAAATATTTGCAATTTACAGTTCTGTAGTACTTTTACCAAACATGGACTTTTCTCCTTAAAATATCATATTAATCTCACTTATACACTTGACAGATGTTTCTATCTTGTAAAAATGTGGGGAGAAGAACTGAAGAGTCAGTCATTCACAGGACTCTTTACTTTTTAAAAAATAATACATAATTGTGTAAATGATTGTAATGCAGACAGATTAGGGCATCAAATAAATCATTTCAATTTAAATGACAGGAAACCTGTAGATAATAAAGTAAAAGAGATTGACATATTTTATGATAGCCCTAGTTACAGATAAGCTGGGAGAAAAATCAAGTATCCAGACATTTGGCCTTGTTTACATTGTGTCATTCTTCATATAAAAGGATTGAGATTCTGCACTAACAACTACTAAGATCATACTCCAAGCATGTGCCTATGTAATGAACAAACAATTACTCAACTCATTCAAATGACAATTTGGCTCTGTAAAAAGGGAAACAAACTCAGGCAGATTCCTTGTACAGCTGCAATGAATAGTCTGAACAGTTGTTTGCGGGCCTCTCTGCTGCATTGTACCAGAGGTTCAAAGAATTGTCCACATTCTCTTGCTGGTCTAGGATATTGTATGTGATTCTACAACAGAGTGAAGCTGATTGCTAGGTGGTCAACAAACAATCTATGTAATCATACTGTGTGCATACGCACTGAATTCTACAGAGTAAATCTCACTGTAGAGAGGTTATGGGAGAGAGGAAGAGAAGAAGTAAGGCAGATTTGTCTGCAGGAATATCAGGACCTCTCTTGGTATTTTTTAAGGATATATGCCAAATCTCCCCCTCCTGTCCCTGCTGTACCTACCCACTATCACCCCCACACACATACTCACACATACATCAATCATTCCTGTTCGTATTCCTAGCATAATATATTATATCCCTTACAAGTTTTTGAGGTGTGAGGATGGATGAGAACCAATAACGTGGATAGAAATAATGACAGAATAGTAGGGGAAAAAAAGATTATCAGATCATGGGGAACTCTGCCTCTATGATGCATTGTAACTTAGTGAATTGTAATGGCCATTTCCACTATCATATAACACTATGTC
This sequence comes from Cheirogaleus major, assembly GCA_963574435.1. NCBI lineage: Eukaryota > Metazoa > Chordata > Mammalia > Primates > Cheirogaleidae > Cheirogaleus > Cheirogaleus major. The sequence goes on along the minus strand of CAUYPO010099181.1, from coordinate 5,222 downwards.
CTTTAGAATTGATTCGAGATTTAGAATTCTGCAATTTTAGTGTACACTTCAACAATTTCAAGTTAGAAATAGCTATATTCAAGCTCGATTTTTGTTTTATATTTTAGCATATTTGGAAAAGATTTCACTTGTCTGTGCTTTCTTAATTTTACCTCATCCTGTTTTCTACCCTAAACCCTCTAATAAAACAATTTCACTTTATAAATCATAGATTATACTTTTTATTCATTTTATGTCAATCATATTTCAGATGTTATTGTCAGATGTTTTTCTTATTTTTATATGTATGCTGATTTTGAAGGTTCTAGTCTATTTACTTTGCTGCTCAATATTATTATTTTCCCTAATTAGTTAACTACTTGATTAATTTTATTTGTTTGTTTGTTTTGTATTCAATGATAATTATTTTCTCCCAACATTCATTCTTAAGCACCCGATGCTAGAGGAATTTGATATATGTACTGGGCAGAGATTCAGCCTGGAACATAATAATAGAATACATCCAACTACTTTAAACAGAGCTAGGAAGAATATTTCTACAGCATAAGCAGTGGTTTGTACATTAGGAGATAGGTTTTATTCTAGCAGTGCCAAAACTTTCATAAACTTAAGAACAAATTTTATTATTTTGCTCACATTAATGCTTTATTCACTTATCCAAATTAATGAGTGATAAATTTAAAATCATAATCAAATAAAATTTCTTCCTTCAGACCCATTGTCACAATGTAGAAATGCAGCAGAAGCCCCTGGGTTAAGATTTTAAATGAAATCTTAATCAATGAGGCTTATTGTCCAATAAACTATAGCGCACAGGCACTGCACTGTCAAATAGACTTCTATTCTCGACAATGGCCACTGCTTTAAAAGAAAGAAACAACTTGAAGGGCAATAAGCACATGCTAAGCAAAATAGCCTGCCTACCAGCAGTGCAAGAGGTTCAAGAAAGTAGCTGGGAATTGAGCATAGGAAAAGGGCTTTCACTGATTTTAGTCATTTCATATTCAGGTCACATCCACCCTTCAGAATTTCCCTGAAACATACTGTGTTTCAGACCCTGTGGATTCCAATCACGTCTCCTTCCACTTGATTCTCCCAGCTCACAGAGCTGCTGCAGGAATCAAGGTCCCAGCCTCGTAATGGTAGCTCACCCTTGGAGCACTGTGGGAGCACTGAGATAATAAAATCGAAGAATCTTAGTGTTTGTGGAGGCCTTTGAGAGTCTCTATTCTATTCATCCACCCAAACACAAATATCTCTGACAAATGGCCACTCACGCTCCACTTGAATACTTTCTGTCACAGAGAGATAATAATTTGATTATTGGAAATCTTCTAATGTTAGTCAGTTCTTTCTGATTTTACTTCAAATATGTCTGCCAACTCAACCTGCTGGTTGTCTTTCAGTCTTCCGCAAATCACAATCTTTTCATGAGTGTATTTAAGCAGTTGAAGAATACAGCCATAATCCCTTTTACTTGTCTCAGTTCTATGTTAAAAAACGTCCATGTTCTTTCTACTCTTTCTTATATAAGCTCATATTCAGATCCTTTAACATGATTGTAAATTTACAAGTCACATTGTGAGAAGCTAACTCTCAGATATAGATTAAGGGTATAATAATCAAAAGAAGTACAGCAAAATCCTTACTGATCTCTCTAAATTTCAACTACAAGCAGTTTTTCATGTGGTTATTAGTGTTACTACAGGCTGTCATCTTTTAAACTTACTTTTATTCATTGCAAGAACATACCATTGGTTAGGCTGCTTTCAGCAACATTCAAATGTCATTTTAGGTGTCTTCATGTGTATGCTATATTGAGAACTATAAAACACAAGCTCATTTCAATTTAAAATATCTTTTCAATATTGCTTATATAAGATTAATGGATTTATGTGGTAATTTTGATCCATGTAAACCTCTATACCATTTCTCTTTTCTGAAGGAAATCAACAGATGCAAAAATTCTGAAGAAGTAAGTTGATGTATTTTATTTATATCAAAATAAGATATGTGTTAACAAAATATTAATATAATGTTGAAGCAGACCCAGGTTCCTGTACAAGCTCTGCTACATTTTAATTATGTAACCTTGGAAATTTTATTTAAGCTCCCTTGCCTTGTTTTCTCATGTGTAAAATGTTTGTGATATCTATTTGCACCTCACTGAGTTACTGTGAGTTTCCAATATAAAGCCATTAGCACGGTGTATGGTACCTAGTAAGGTTGGGTTGATATGATTTAATCTGTCAGAGAATTGATGCTGATGTGATGATGATGATGAATTTGAAGATGGCAATTGTGATAATGATGAGGATGTTGCTATGTATAATTAACACAAAATCAAGAACAGCAAAACTAAGCAAAGAAGCAATATGGAATCTGGTGAAATTCTTTAGGCTGAAGGCTATGAAAGACAGAGAGAGACAGAGAGACAAAAATGTATATTAGTTACAGTGATCAACTGTGGGAATTAAGTTTCTTTTTCATGCCAAGAAGACTGCAAGATCACTGACTCAGCGTAGAAAATGTACGTGGTTAGAGTGAAGCCCAACAATGATAGGAGCATAGTTGGATCTATCCCCCAAATTTCATGTGTTGGAACCACAATCCTCAATAGTGTTGAGAGATGGGATGTTTAAGAGCTGATTAGTTCATGAAGACTCTACTTTTATGAATGGATTAATACTATTTTCCCAGAAGTGGGATAGTTATCATGAGAGTGGCCTTCTGATGAAAAAATAAATGTGGTCCCTGTTACCTGTCTGCCTCTCACAGTCTCTTGCCCTTCTATCTTCTGCTATGGGATTACAAAGCACAAAGGCTCTCCTTGGATGACAGCACCACCATGCTCCTGAACTTCCCATATTCCAGAACCATGAGCCAAATAAATTCCAGTGTCAGCTCTTCTTGTATAGCAGCAGAAAACAATTTAATAACAGGTAAACACAGTGAAATAACTACATGAATTTACTCTATTATGACATCAGAGAAAATAAAATGGGACAAAACAAACTCCTCATCCAAAACAAATAACAAACATTAAAGAAAAACAAACAAAAATGGGAGATATCAGTGGGCAAATCAAAAATTTTTTTAGGAAGTAAATGGAAGAATAGTAACAGACTTTGCAAATGGAAAAATCATTCTAGGTGCCTATAGAACTAGGTAGGCAATTTATCTTTCAGAACCTAAGAAAAGTCTTGGGCACCAGGCACTACAGAAGACAATGCTAGGGTGAAACAGAGAAATTGTTTAAAATTTAATACATAATCAATCATGTTAGATCCTGGGTTTCCACCCCAATTTTTAAATCCTTTCACTTTCACAGTATTTCCACTAGTAAAGACTCTTAAATTTCTTGTTTAGCAAATCAACTGACAAGGACATTAAGGAATGGTGTAATTCCACTTCATAAGGACATTCCAATGTCCTGAAATCACTAATCTCTCAGCTTGAGGATAATTCTTCCCTCCCAAGTAGTTTACGGGCAAAGTTTTCCTCACAACTTCAGGAAAGTAAAAATGGAATATCTCATTTACTAGATAAAAAACTAGTGTGCTAAATATATAAATGTAAAACAAATTATATGCCCATAGGAAAATTGACAGTAGAGGTCAAAGAGAGTGAAAGAGAACTTTCTGAGTGCTCTACTGCTTCCATTGAAAGAGAACTTTCTGAGTATTCTGCTGTTTCCATTGTGCATTATTTTATTTCCTCAAGGCTTTATTTAATAAGTGAAATTAATGTAAATGCTACAATTATTTTAGTTTTAGTATATTTACAGTAGATTCTTGAACAACATGTGTTTGAACTCCGTGGGTCTACAATACTTGGATTTTCTTCTGCTTCTGCCACCCACAAGACAGCAAGAACAACCCCTTATCTTCCTCCTCCTTCTCAGCCTACTCAACCTAAAGATCATAAGAATAAAATCTTTATGATGATATGCTTCCACTTGATGAATAATAAATATATTTTTTCTTTTTTATGATTTTCTTAATAACATTTTGTTCTCTCTACCTTACTTTATTTCAATAATAAAGTATATAATACATATACAAAATATGTGTTAATTGACTGTTTATGTTATCAGTAAGGCTTTCAGTCAACAGTAGAATATTAATAGTAAAGTTACCGAGGAGTCAAAGTTATATGCAAATTTTTGACTTAGTGTCAATGTCCCTAACTCCCATGTTGTTCAATGTCAATTGCATTATCAAAGTAATCATATGCCAAATGAATACAGAGGTTATCTATGAAAATTATATTTTATATGGGAAAGTTTTATTCCTTTACAATTGGAAACACATTGTTCACTAGATTTAAATGTTATTGTTAAAGCATATTTCTAGAAATCTTAAAGTTTTGATAATCCCCCAAATTATTTGATGAACAGAAAGTTTACTTATTATTAAACTTACTTATCCTTTCGTACATCTGTTAATAATCAATTTTCATTTAGATTGAATAGTTCTAGTAAGTCTAAATTTTACTTAATATGTATGTAAAAATGTACTAGCAATTTATGGTACTAAGTTGAGACTGACCTATACTTGAGCCATAATATATTTACAGAGAGAGAGGAAAAAATAACTGCATCAATACAAAAGGCATTATAGTAGGACTACTACTAATAAAATACCCAGTAAGTAGCATAATAAAAATAATGCCATCTTTTATTTCTTTGTATATAAATTAAGTAGCAAGGCAATTATCTTTCAGACAGCAGTCTACACCACAAAGCTGTTAGGGAGCAAGGATTTTTTTTCCAGTTCACTGCTCTAACTCCAGCATGTAACCTTCACCTTTATTTTTCAAGATGGTAGCAACTTCCTTTTAGGTAGCAGGATCAAGGCAGTGATGAGGAAAAAGTAGATTTGGTGGCTTTTAGAAAAGGTTTCTGAGAGCTACCCTGGGACCATTCCATTTGCATTTAATGGACCAGAAGTTAGTCATAAGGCTACCTTAAAGGGACACTTGGAAATGATGTCTTTATTCTGGGGAGCCAGGCACTAGCTAAAAGTATTATCATAGAAGAAAGAATGAATGGAGGAAGCCGACCAACCTGTCCTTTCTTCTAAAAATGACAAAAGCACGTGATGTTTCCATACTGGCAAGTTAGAAGCAGTGACATTAAAAAAAAAAAAGAAAGAAAGAAAGAAAAGAAAAGTGGATATTGGGGCACAACTTGTATTTTCTTTTTCACAACAACTTTCTCA
>CAUYPO010099180.1:0-15346 GCA_963574435.1 Cheirogaleus major | reverse complement strand
CCAGGCCCATCATTGTCTTTGGAACAATTTTTGTTTGAGAATCAAATGGTCATGTAAATGAGGAAGCAAATAGGCATAAAATGACAGGAAAGCAAGTGGCAAAATACCCATAATCTTCGTCCCATTGGCTACTGCAATATAATAAGTAAAATGACAACTAACAAAAAACATCTTTATTTTAGTCTTCAAAGAAGAAATTCTTTTCTTCTTTTTCCAAGATAATCATGATTAACTTACAAAATGGGTATACATCTTCAAAGTATTTCCCTTTAACGGGAAACTGCTTTATAGGATCTAAATATTAAAAAGTAAAAAAAAAATTCCATTTTTTTGTCATTTTAAGACAAAACAGAATCTAGCATAAGTCAAGGAAACCCATTCATACTTCAGGTCCTTCTCCTCCAGGAACCAGCTGCATAAGAGAAAAAAAGAGTTTATTAATAACACCCCCACCATGTCATCTAAACCCCAAGAGCTCATCATCACCAAAAGCCACCTTTGCCTTTTCCCCCTCCCTCACAATCCCATTTTGTCCAGATAGTCAATATCTGTTTATAATTCCCAACATCATCAATTAATACTTAGTGTCTCAACAGTGACTCCTGACAAAATTAAAGATTAAAAAGCCCAAGCAAACTAATCTTTAAGCCCAATGCCTCTTTAATAGCTCAGCTTTAGGGCCCTGACCACAGAGAATCCCCTTCCCATTTTAAGCACCACTGGGCCATGATCATTTAGTCAAGCAAGCAGCATTTCAAGTTAATTCTGTAATCATGCCCCACAAAAATGGGCTAGCATCTAAATAAAACGCCTTTAATGGTCTTACCATTGTTATATTATTTCCATTTAGCAAAATCTGATCTAATTTAGTAATTCTTCTTCCTTCTGGTGTGATTTCACTAAATGAACAGATAAAATAAAAGAATCAAGATAAACAGTGGTAATCAAAGCTAACATTTCAGAAACATTTTCCCTCCCTAAAAAGGTTATTCTTGTATAGAAATCAATGTGAAGTCAGGCAATTCTACCAACAATTTTCAGAGACAAAGGATATTCACCAAGTAATGTACATTTTTCATCAAAGGCAACAGGGTAGACTGATGGCCTAAGATCTACATCCATGAAATGTAGATCTTTTTCTTCATAAAAAGAAACTGAAACTTGTCAAGGAGATCAAATATGAAATTAAATGTTTAGCAGCCTCATTCTTTTTCTTTAACAGATCTATTACTGTTGATTTCTATATATTAAACCAATCTGTATCAATTAAGTTTGTTTTTTTGAGATAGAGTCTTGCTCTTTTGCCTGGGCTAGAGTGGCATCATCATGGCTCACTGCAACCTCAAACTCCTGAGCTCAAGTGATCTTCCTGCCTCAGCCTCCCAAGTAGCTGGGACTACAGGTGTGCCCAGCTAATTTTTGTATTTTTTGTAGAGACAGGGTCTCTCTCTTGCTCAGGCTGGTCTCAAACTCTCGGGCTCAAGCAATCCTCCCACCTTAGAATCCCACAGTGCTAGGATTACAGGCGTGAGCCACTGCTCCCGGCCTCAATTCAATTTTAAAAACAGAGATACTGGTCATAATCTTTATAATGAATATAATTGAGCTATCATTTGTATTTTGTTGTATAGTTAAATGTTCTTATTATCAGTTCCTTGATTTGATCTGAGCCTTAAGATTCCCAGCTGTTTTTAATATCTTTTACTAAAGCTTTCTCTCTACTAAATTCCTAGCAATATAGTGATAATTACATTAAATTAATAACCCTTTGATCCAATTTTACAAGCATTAGTAGAAAAACTTTCTATCTTTAAGGTAATTCCAACACATAATGGTTTCTCATTAATCATTTTACTGACTCAATATTACTAAATCTGTCTTCATTAAAAAGAGAGATATCCCCCCCCCAATTCTTTAATTTTAACACTACTTACAATTCAGTGACATCTTCCAGTACCATATCTGAAATTTGGTGTTAAGAAAAAATAAATATACCACATTGAATTTACTCTAGCTTCTGCCTTTGTTCTGTTTTTAATTATAATGTTTAACACAATGGCTCAAATTCAAAATGCGTGTTGCTGGTAGAAACTTTATCTTCTTTCTGTACACACACCTCTTAAAACATTATCACAAGTTCCCTGAGAATGAACTGATTTTTATTATAACAATAAGAAATACAGTGATTGTCTATATTTCTTATGTCATTGAATATGGAAGAAAAACCTATACCACCACCACCTTTTAAAAGGATACTGACAAAGTCATCAAATCCTAGAAGAGTGCCAACGATTTCCTTATCGCTCTTCATAACAATATGAATTCTTGATCCTATACATTTGTCCACAAGCTCTGTGAAGGAGAAAATATTATTTTACTCATTCATTATTTCAACAAATATTTGAGTACCTACTGGCATTCTTGCTTGCACAGGGCGAAAGATAAACCAGGAAAAATATGCATTCAACAACTTTAGGTCTTATAATACAAATCTCTGTTGAATCATACTTTTACAGAAAGGGTTTTCTTGGTCTCCACTTACCTCTTTTTTGTAGCAATTTATGACTGTGGTTTTATGTTTATTTTAGATTATTTGATTAATAAATGAGCGCACACACGCCCACACACTTTCCCCCCAGACTCTAAGCTCCATGAGGGCAGAGACCCTGGTTACTTTTGCTCATCACCGTATCCCCAGTGGACAGTGTCTGGTATATACTGGGCATGCCAAGAATCTGTTGAACGAAGGAATGAAAATTTTTCAATCACGGCCACGTCCACTAATTCAATCGCTCTTCACCAGCCACAAAATATTAGAGAGACATAATTATATTCGCCAGAGCCTCTTTCCTGTCACTACTTCCCTCATCCAACGCAATCTATTCTCTGTCCTCTGACAACAGCTTGAACATCTCTGGCCAGTTTAGCATCATTCGGCACGATGTTTTACTAGTCCAATATTCTCTCCTGCACTGGCTTGTGTGCTGTTTGAAGGCAATAGCTATGGTTTAAGTTTATTGGTAAATAGTACCCAGGCAGGGTGTTTGGTGTACAGATGCTCGGTAACTGCTCGTTAAATGAATGACAAACAGAGCTAATTTGCAGATTTCTCTTTTAAGGCCCATTCCAGACCGCGCTGCTATTCTCAACCAACCAGATAGATGGCAGAATTTATTCAATCTGGGGATCTTAATTGCCAGGTTGAGAAGTGAGACTGCTATCCAAAGTCTGTACAGGCGAGTTCACAACAAAGAAAGCCAACGACGAATTCACTAAGCGTGGACCTTTTCCCGTGACGATCTGGTCCGTGGAGTCAGAAGTCCCTGCCTGGAGGAGGCGTAACACGTTAAACAGCAGGGAGGTCTCCCGCCGCAGAGACGTGGAGCTGAGAGACGAGCCGCGGAGGAGGAAGTATTCCCTTCGCTCCGCCAGGGGCTGCCTCGGCCGCAACCCCGCGGCCCCCAGCCCTGAGCCTCAGCTCCCTGGCCCCGCTCCCCATAGGACGGCGATTACCTAGCGGCAGCAACTGCGACGGGTTGGTAGTAGCGTTAGCCGCCATGGCTACGCCGGAAGTGGCCCACGACCATCGACGTTGGGACCGCGACTTTGAAAGAGCGCGCTTCCGCTTTTTTCCGCAGCCCGGGCAGGCTCGACCAATCTGAGGCCGAGCGAGCGATCTGGCGGGTCCTCGTGGCTCGTGTCCGCTCGCTTTTTTCGCAGGCGGTGAGATCCCGTGAAATATTTCCTGTCCACTGAACGTTCTGCCATCTCCACACGACACCCATTGTGGTCTCGAAGTTTCGCGGAACCGTTAAGGCTATCTTGCCTTCTGAATAAATTCTTCTAACCGGAAAGGCTTTGCAAAACAGAAACCTTTGAGTCGTCTTATTTTTCCCTAGAAAGTTACATCTCATCTCAAGTTAGTTATCTTTATTCAGACCAGTGTAAATCAATTCGAATTTTCTGCCACCAATTCACTGTGTTGCAATTTTCGTAAAAGCTACGTATTTTCTTAAGGAATCTGCTTTTTTAAAAATCCAGTGGATTGAAAACCCGCATTTCTTTTTAAAGATTTTTCTGAAGTGGGAATTTAAAATGTTTTCTTTTTTTTCTACTGTTTTTAATTCATCGTTCTTTTATTTGTTTTTTGTTGTTGTTGACAGTGTCAAAAAACATCGTTCTTTTTTTATCTAGGCTTTTTTATTCACTGTTTCCTCAAGAAACAATTACTGTCTAACAGGCAACCACCAGATGGCACTCTAAATTATAGGTTAATGTCATCAAACTTGGAAAAAGTCATGCTTTTGCACTTCTGTTTTGAAAGAATAGAAAGTAAAATTCTCTGCCTTATTCTATCTTGTTAACATATTTGTATCCTAGGAACTTAAAGCTAAGTAGACTAAACATAAGAGGCCACAAAGAACATCATTCATTCATACAAGTGGTTGTTAAGTACCCATCATTCCTTCATAGAACTATTACTGAACTATTAGTTGCATACTATTTGACTAGCGGTTTCCTGAGTATACAACAGTGTACAGGACAGAAGTGGTCTTCTGCCCTTGCAGGAGCTTAACGATGAATGGGGGAGAAAGACAAGTAACAAATATTATGCACAAGGCAGCATGAAATTTAATATGTAAAGCAAAAGGCCTCTTTGTTTCAGGGATCCTGGAAAACTCCACTAATTTCAAGCCAGTCTTGGGGTTTTTGTTGTTGTTTTTGTTTGTTTTTGCATGCCATAAATATTTAGCACCTACTATGTGCCAGGACACTTACAAATACACTATATACATTTCTAATGTTTACAATCATCCTTTGTGGCAAGTGTCATGATGAAGTTGCTCATACTCGAGAGAAGTTAAATAACTTACCCAATGGCCACGTAGATAGCTTGGGAAGTTTCACAAAGGAATTGACAGGAGGCTAGTCTTGGAGGATGAGTAAGAGCTGTATCAGCAGAAAAGGGGCAAGAGCAGCATTGCAAGTAGAGGGGACACCATGTGCAATTGCCATGCGCTCACCTCCAAACCTCTCTTGTTGCACTTTTCCTTTAACTGTTAATACTTCTTGGCCAGGCACGGTGGCTCATGCCTATAATCCTGGCACTCTGGGAAGCTGAGTTGGGAGGATCACTCAAGGTCAGAAGTTCAAAACCAGCCTGAGCAAGAGCGAGACCCCATCTCTACTAAAAATAGAAAGAAATTAATTGGCCAACTAAAAATATATAGAAAAAAGCCAGGCATGGTGGTGCATGCCTGTAGTCCCAGCTACTTGGGAGGCTAAGGCAGTAGGATTGCTTGAGCCCAGGAGTTTGAGGTTGCTGTGAGCTAGGCTGATGCCACGGCACTCTAGCCCGGGCAACAGAGTGAGACTCTGTCTCAAAAAAAAAAAAAATACTTCTCTAAGTTTAGCATAAAAACCCTTCCCTTCCCAAATGTTTTTCCTTAATGACACCAGTTTTTAGTGATTTTACTTTATTGTACTTTATGATACTCCTCCCGCAAGTCCTAATAAAATTCAAGACTCTACTCAAATATGAACACCTTCTCTAACTCTTGCAGACTTGGTGGACTCTGTCATTGTCTGGCAGCAACGTTAATAGTTCTCAGAATGTTTTCAGTGTATATTCTTGTAATCATCTATCAATAGGACTACCTCAAAAGACTGTGAGTTCCTCAAGGCCAAGAATTTCAGGAAGCAGTACTGTATAGTGATTAAATCTAATGGTTTTGAATTAAATGGTTTTGGTTCAACCTCTAGCTCCACCACAATTCCTTCTAATTATTTGACCATGGGCAAGTCATTTAAGCTTAAGTCTCAATTTACCCATTGGAAAAAATAGGGATAATCGTATCTACTCATAAGATTATTATGAAGATTAAATGAGATAATCCATGGACAGTGATTAGCATAGGACCCGGTACATAGCCCTCTCAGAATCTTCTGATCCATAGTCAGATGTATTATCCACTGCACCACTGGCCCCCTCAGTAAACCCTATTAAATATGAGCTATTGCTACTTATCTTTGTTTCTTAATACCTAATATGATGGCTGACTCAGAGTAGGGGCTACATAAAGCTAGCATTGCTACCTGGTTTCACATTTATCTTTTTTTATAACCAGACATAAGCCACTTTAAGGCAGTAATTTCTTTTCTTTAATGCACTTTGCCTACCACATTTCTAGGCCGTAGGGTCTAATGAGTGTTCTGTGAATTGATTCTCACTATTTCATTCATTCTCCTTAATCTTCATAGGGTTCTAAATACAAAGTAGTGCCAAATTTGTTAGTGAAGTCCTTTCTTTTCTTTTACTGGTTTTTCTTTTCTATCCCTATTCGTGTTTTATTTTCGCCATACCAAAATGAGAATATCGGCCAAATTCAAGACATTGTTATTACTTGATAGAGCTAAAAAATCAGAAAAATATACTTTAAGAAAGTCAATGCCTTAAGTTTTCCATTACAAGAATAGAATGAACATTAGCAATGTTCAATGCCACTAATGAAGAATAAAGAAAGTCTCTTTAGACTCTGAAAAAGAGCTAAATATAGTTCATTTACACAGTAGAGTTAATGGGGATTGCAGGAAGGGAGTGGTTTTATTTTATTGTGTTCTTTCCTGAGGCAAGACACAAAAAGGAACAACAGGCCCACTGCAGATGAGGAGTTCATTTTTAATGAACTTGAAAATATGTCCTAGCTCTATGTCTCAAGGACTTTTCTACATTTAGCTCTTCTTTAGAGAGCAGACATAAAATATAATCTATAATTTATCATTAAATATATGTAACTAGAAGAGGCTCTTCAATGTATTGTGTTCAGAAAGGCATTTATAATTTAAATGTCATCATATAAATACTACTAAAAGTTTCCTTTCAAAATCATCTTCAGAAAGTATACAGTTATCTCAAATTGGTGTTTCCAATCTTGATAATCTCCTATCATTTTTTAATTTTCTTTTTTTTTTTTTGAGACAGAGTCTCACTCTGTTGCCCGAGCTAGAGTGCCGTGGTGTCAGCCTAGCTCACAGCAACCTCAAATTCCTGGGCTCAAGGGATCCTACTGCCTCAGCCTCCCCAGCAGCTGAGACTACAGGCACGTGCCACCACACCCAGCTAATTTGTCTATTTTTAGTAGAGACAGGGGTCTCACTTTTCCTCAGGCTGGTCTCAAACTCCTGAGTTCAAGTGATCCTCCCACCTTGGCCTCCCAAAGTGCTAGGATTACAGGCATGAGCCACTGTGCCCGGCCCCAACACTTTTTAAAACAAAGGAGAAATTTTATTATTTTCCCAATAGATATTTGTTCTTGTGGACAGTATCTTATTAATGAATTTATTCTATATTAATACAATTCATTTAAAAAGTAACATAAGCCAGGTGCAGTGGTGTGTGTCTATAGTTCTAGCTACTCAGGAGGCTGAGGTAGGAGGATCATTTGAGCCTAGGAGTTCTAGGCCAGCCTGGGCAACATAGCAAGACCCCATCTGTGAAAAAAAATTTTTTAATGAGTTGTCATTCTGAACTGTTAAATGAGCCAGTCTATATTAAATCAAAAAAATCCTGCAAATTCCCTTGCTTAATTTCTCTCCCAATTTTCCCGGTATGTTTGTTTATAGCATTATTTCAAATGATATATTTTTAAAAACATTTAAGGAACATAATAGTTGTGAATAGACATTTTAATCTTACTTTAAAGCTCTAGAATGGAAAGCAACACAGATTTTTACAAAGCTGTTACTGGGTCTCCTAGACAATGGATTAAACAACTGGTGTTCACTGTAAATACAGAGTTCTAAGATGGCCTGTCCTTACATTTTTAAAAAAGGTGTTCAAGTAGACTTTCATTTTAGCTATGCCACTTGTGGAAAATATCAAGACAGGTTATATCAAGAAAATGCTTAACACAGCAAGCAGTTGACATATCAGACAGTTAACATATCAAGAAAATAGTTAATATATTCTGCATACAGGGAATAGTGTAGATTCACACACAGTTCTGAGCCAGTGTCAAGAGTTTTATAATATAGAAATGGATAGTAACATCTTAAACTTTTTCTACAGTATTCTTCTTAGTGTAAACTAAAATAAAATCTTAAGCGCCCCCCCCTTCCCAGCTGACTGAATGGACCCCCTCTCGGCCAAGGGGACCCCAGAAATACCCTAAAGCTGAGTTGCTGGCCATGAGAAGGGAAGTCAGAAGTTCCTCCTCATTCCCTTCAGGGAGATATCCTTTGTAGCTCATTAACAGACCTAAGGCTATACAAGGCAATGCTTAAACCATACTTGCAGATCATCAATTTACTTAACAAGTCATGATGTGATTCTGGGTATATGGTCCGTGACTTGTCTCTGATTAACAGACTCCCTTATCTTAAAACATTCCAAGCCTTTAGGCAAAACTTCCTTTCTTCAACCAAATACAAATAAAAGAATCTTTCAACCCACTTTGAGATGTCCCACCTTTCCAGGCCAAACCAATATATACCTTCCATGTATTGATTTATGACTTTACACATAATTCCTTTCTCCCCTGAAATGTATAAATCCAAACTGTAACCCACCCTCAGTGAGACCTCTTGCTCAAGGCTTCTTAGACACGGCTCACTGGGCCACTGTTGCACATATTTGGCTCAGAATAAACCTGGTTTATATTATTTTACAGAGTTTGGGTTATTTTTCATTGACATTAGCACTAAAGCAGTTCTACTGAATTATAGAAACTAAATTTGATTCAGGAAGCCTACTGTTTTTCTCAGTATGCTTAGATTAGAATGGAGCTCCTGGAGGTGGCTCATGCCTGTAATTTTAGCATTCCCAGAGGCCGAGGTGGATCACTTGAGGCCAGGAATTTGAGACCTGCCTGAGCAAGAAGCAAGAATGAGAACCCTACAAAAAATAGAAAAGTTAGCCGAGCGTGGTGGCCTGTGCCTGTAGTCTCAGCTTCTTGGGAGGCTGAGGCAGGAGGATCACTTGAGCCCAAGAGTTTGAGGTTGCTGTGAGGTATGATGATGCCACTGCACTCTAGCCTGGGTGACAGAGATCTTGTCTCAAAAAAAAAAAAAAAAAGAATGGAGCTCCTTACATTTCCATACCAGAAGTAGAAAATATCAAATGTTAAAGTTGTCTAAACTAAAGGATATGAAACTAGAAATGGTAAACTTCACAGCCAGTTATTGTAGTAACCTCAAATTTATTTGAAACAGGAACCTATCCTTTAGTTTATTCCAAAACTGCCCTGGATAAGACTTGTTAAATGTGTTAGTACTTCAATTATTCACTTTAAATTGAGATGAGACTCATTGCTTTTAAAAAGAAAAAGAAAAAAATCTTAGCACTCTGGGAAGCCAAGGTGGAAGGATTGCTTGAACTCAGGAGTTCCAGACCAACCTGAGCAAGAGGGAGACCCCCATCTCTACTAAAAATAGAAAAAACTAGCCCAGCAACTAAAAATAGAAACAAATAAAAAAATTAGCTGGGCGTGGTGGAGAACGCCTGTAATCCCAGCTACTTGGGAGGCTGAGGCAGGAGGATCACTTGATCCCAAGAATTTGAGGTTGCTGTGAGCTAGGCTGACACCATGGCACTCAACTGTAGCCCGGGCGACACATTGGGACTCTGTCTCAAAAACAAAAAAGATGGAATGAAAATAATATTCTTCTAAAAAGGCATGACTAGAATAATCATTTCACCAGGTGTTCATGCATACTTCCTTCATTGTCAAGAATATTCTGCTTCAGGCCTTAAATCACTTCCAAACTCCTATACATAACATTTCAATGAGTGGGGGGAAACCCTAAATGAAACAAAAGAGAAATCTCGGGTAAGCAAGTAATTTAAAGGTTAAATACACAGATATACAACTTCACCAATATGCCTCCACGTTATTAAATATTTAAGAGTA
The DNA here is from genome assembly GCA_963574435.1 of Cheirogaleus major. NCBI lineage: Eukaryota > Metazoa > Chordata > Mammalia > Primates > Cheirogaleidae > Cheirogaleus > Cheirogaleus major. The sequence goes on along the minus strand of CAUYPO010099180.1, from coordinate 5,438 downwards.
AGGGCAGAGACACCCTGTGCCACAGAAGTGAAGGAAAGGAAGTGAAGGTATTGAACACTCGGAGAGCGAACAGAAAAGATGTAGAAAAAGGAGAATAAGAGAAGAGGCAGAGATTTGGAGGAGGAAGAAGAGAGGGCAAAGGTGGAGGAAGCTCTTTGGGACAACCGGTGGAGCAAAAAGCAAGGAGTGCGGCACCGCACTGGCAGGCCGACCGGGCCCGGGCCCGTCGACCCCGCCCCGGCCCCACCCATCCCCGTCAGACCCTCCTGTTCTGCCGCGCCCTGTCCCGCCCCTTCCCCGCAACCCGGCCCTTCGACCTCTCCTTCCTCAGCCCGGCGCGGCTCTCCCAGGCTCCAGCCCTGCCCCTCAGGCCCCGCCCCGTCAGGTCCCTCCCGGCCCCGCCCCGCCCCGCTCCGCCTCGCCTCGCCGGCGGCGGCCGCCGCGTCAGGTGACAGCCCGGAAGCTGCGGAAGCGGATGAGGGAAGAGCTGCCGCGGCCCTGGCGGCTGCGGGGAGCTGCGGGAGCTGCTCTGCCTCCTCCAGGCTCCTTGCGCCGCCCTCATGCGGCGCCCTCGCTGACACCTGAAGTCCCCTGCTCTCCGCCCTCGGTCAGGCCCGCCGCCCTCGGTGGTTGAAGAGGTCGTGCGGACCCGCGGCGGCGGCAGCCCATGGAGAAGGCCGGGCGGGAGGGCGACGGCGCCCCCCGGGGGCCGGTCCTGCACATCGTGGTAGTCGGCTTTCACCACAAGAAGGGCTGCCAGGTGAGGAAGGGCCTGCGCCCGCCCCCGCCGTTCGGGCGTTCGCCCCCGCCCGACGCCCCCTGCTCTCTGCTCGGCTCCGCTCGCGTCGCGCTCCGTCCTCCCCACGGCTCCCGCGACCCTTCACCTCTGAACTTGACTCCTTTCCAGCTCCTTGCACTCGCCCCACCTGAAGCCCAGCCCCCACATCCCCTTCTTCCGCCCCTGAAAAATGTTGTTTGAATAGCGGAGGAGCTAGTGGGTTTGTGTGGATTGTGGGTTTTTAAGTTCTCCTTTGGTGGCATGGGAGGAAGGAATCTACGATCTCTTCCCCATCCATCACTGTGTCCACCTATAATGGGAGTCTCTAGAAAAATTCAGCACTTGGACTCCGTTTTCAAGATAGTGAGCTCAGTGGGCTTACACACAGATGCCTCAAGTAGGTTGAAGCACATGTGGGCGCCGTAGGAAAATCGTCTTCCTTTGTTTATCTGATGGAAGCCTTAGAATCTGTCGCGTTAGGGTTGTCAGTTGACCCTGTCCCCCTTCCCATTGGGCCTTAGTGTTTCTATATGATCTTCGGCAGATCTTGCCTTTTGGTGAGAGACCTCTCCAGATCCACTGCAGTGAGAGAAAGTGTATTCACTGAGCAAAATTTGCAGACAGGCATTTTTCAGCAGCTTCACTGAATCTTTAATCCAGCATCTGAAATGGAACATTTTTAATCTGTGTATTGAAGGCAAGAGAACAGAATAGAAACAGGATTATTTAATGAGCGAGCAAACACTGGAAGGCAGTGATGTCATAATGTGCTAGTGAGCAGTAAATTGAAATGCTTTTTTAAGGCATTAAAGATACTCATTGCTACCACTAGGTAGTGAAGCATTTGATTTCTTGCATTTCATAGAAAATGTAACATTTTACAAGACTTATCGGCAAAAATTAAGTTCGATAAAAGACAATAAGTGATGAAATGAAAATGTGGTTGTGTTCGTTTGTGTTTTAAAGGCTACTTTGAAATATATTCCTCTTCCCTCACGTAAATATAGTGTAGAAAGACACCAAGGAGGGAGTAGCATTATTCAGTGTGTTACTAAAAGAATTCCATCCAGCAGCAGTAGAATATAAGTTTTATAAAATGTGGCCCTATAAAGAGAATAGGTGTTTGAGATTGTGCCATGGCATGCAAACATTGTATTCATCATTAGTTTTTTGTTGGTTTTTTTTGAGACAGAGTCTCATTCTGTTGTCCTGGGTAGAGTGCAGTAATGCCGTCACAGCTCACTGCAACCTCAAACTCCTGGGCTCAGGCGATCCTCCTGCCTCAGCCTCCCAAGTAGCTGGGACTACAGGCTTGTGCCACGATGCCTGGCTAATTTTTCTGTTTTTAGTAAGGACAGGGGTCTCAGTCTTGCTCAGGCTGGTCTCAAATTCCTGAGCTCAAGCAGTCCTCTCACCTTGGTCTCCCAGAGTGCTAGTAGGATTATAAGTGTGAGACATCTTGCTTCATCATTAGATTTTTAATGCTTTAAAACTTCACATAGGTGAACATGGTAGTCACTTAATAACTTTCTGTGGATGTGGGTGAAGTAATTGAAACTTGGAGGAAGTAAAATGATCTTCGTGAGGTCACACTACAAAACAGTCCTGGAGTCTGACCTAGAATTTCTTCCGGTGCCATATGTTTTTATTCAGCTTTGGCACTTTAGGAGTCTCTCAGAGTAAAGTAAGAGATGGAAGCCCATTTCAGAACCAAACCTAATGGAGCTTTGGACAAGAAATAAGAAGATACCTATATTGGTAGGAGATAAAATAAAATAGCTTAATTTTTGCTGTCATCTAAAGTTAAGATTAATTATATTTTCTACCTGTTTTATTGGTGAAAATAATATATTTCCAGAAGGAAAAATTATTTACTTCATGAAACAAAATGCAATACTGCTTCGAAATTAAAGAAAACTGTACAACAGATTGTAAGATGAAAGAGGCACTTTGGGCTGAAGTAGCATGCTGGGTGCTGTGGCGTTTCTCTGGATTGTCTGGCTTTTGACTTCAACACTTAGGTCAAGGTGACTGGTTTTGTAAAATGAACACTGTGCTGGGAGTAAGGAGATCTGGATGATGTCTTGGCATCCCAGCCCCTGTGACCTCCAGCAATTCCAAATTGCCCAATTTTTCTTTGCCTCAGTTTCCCTTACCAGATTCTTCATAGGAATTTTAGACCTGGCAAAAAATCCTTAGAGGTCATCCACTCCAACTCCCTTAAATTTCCAGATGAGTAAACTGAAACCCTGAAAGGTTAAGTGACTCGAGCATGCCTGCACAGCTAGTTTGGGGCTAACCTTGAAACCCAGATGTCCCTAGTCATTATAATGACATCTCTCCTTTTTTAAAAATACATAACATAGTATTTATCATTTTAATCATTTGGGAGTGTATCATTCAGTGACATTAAATAGGTTCACAATGTTGTGTAACCGTCACCACTATCTATACCCAAACCTTTTTCATCATTCCCAACAAAAACTGTATACCCGTTAAACAGTATACATCTCTTTTTGTAATAGCACTTTTAGGTTGCAGGCATTTAGTAGGAAAAAAATACATGCCTTGTTTTTTGTTGTCATTGCTGGTTTTTTAATAATCCAAATGGTGCTTCACAGAGACAATGGCAATTTTTTTTTCAATAAATATACTTATTGAGTATAGGTTACTGATAAAAGAAAATGCACAGTTCTGTCACAGTGCAATGGGAGATGAGAAACCAAATATGGGGAGGTTGTTTGTTTTTTTTCAGGTGCTCAAGTGGCTTGCTTTTTTATTGTACCTTTTTTTTGAGCCAGGATCTCACTCTGTTGCCCAGGCTAAAAAGAGTGCAGTGGCATCATCATGGCTAACTAACTGCAAACTCAAACTCCCGTTGCAGTTTTTTAAAATTATACCTGCCTCTCTTGCACTGTAGCAGAAAGTGAAGCACTAAGAACCTGGTTTTGCAAATCAGAGGTGAGAATGTGCTATATAGCTAGTTAAAGTCGAAATGCACAGTGAGTAAAAAGAAGTGATTTTTAGATTGATCTGTTGGAGTTTTTTTTTTTTTCCGAGACAGGATCTTGCTCTTTTGCCTAAGCTGGAGTGCAGTAGCATGATCATAGCTCACTATAACCTCGAACTCCTGGGCTCAAGCGATCCTCCTGCCTCAGCCTCCCAAATAACTATGACTTACAGGCATGTCTCACCACGCCTGGCTAATTTTATCTTTTGTGGAGATAGGGTCTGGCTATATTGTCCAGGCTGATCTCAAACTCAGCCTCCAGTGATATTCTCATCTTGGTCTCCCAAAGGGATTACAGGCATAAGCTACCTCGCCCAGCCTCTATTGCATATTCTGTAGCTTTTGCAAGAGTCAAACATTTATAATTTCAATGGACCTTTTTTTTTTTTCTTTACCCTACATGAACTTTGACTATCAATGGATCTTATTACTATTTCTCACAGAAAAAGTTTGGCTTACTGGCAATTTTCTGTTAATTTTCAATTGTTCCTTTAATGGAAGTTGGAACTTTTGCTGGAGACATAATTTATGTAAATTCATGGTAGTTCTTCTAGCTGGACCAGGATGTTCAATGGATATATAATAGTATTGGAAAAGATGGAAAAATAATTTGTTCAAGTACTTTTTTCCCATTTTTGGTTACCCTATTTTTTCCCTATTTAGTCTTAGTTTTTATAAAATATTAAGAACAATGTTGATTTTTACTAGAGAGGAGTATTATAAAAGCAAATACACTAAAATTTCCAATATATGTTATATTAGTTCTTTTTTTCTTTTTTTTTTTTGAGACAGAGTCTCACTCTGTTGCCCCGGCTAGAGTGCCGTGGTGTCAGCCTAGCTCACAGCAACCTCAAACTCTTGGGCTCAGGCAATCCTTCTGCCTCAGCCTCCTGAGTAGCTGGGACTACAGGCATGCGCCACCATGCCCAGCTAATTTTTTTTCTATATATTTTTGGTTGGCCAATTAATTTCTTTTTATTTTTAGTAGAGACGGGGGTCTCACTCTTGCTCAGGCTGGTTTCGAACTCCTGACCTTGAGCGATCCGCCCACCTTGGCCTCCCAGAGTGCTAGGATTACAGGCGTGAGCCACCATGCCCAGCCCTGTTATATTAGTTCTTAAAGGATGTTCTTCACTTCTGCACATCAATGTCTTCTTAAATGCCCTACACTGCTTTTTTTTTTTTTTTTTGAGACAGCATCTCACTCTTTTGCCCTGAGTAGAGTGCAGTGATGTCATCATAGCTGAGTGCATCCTCAAACTCCTGGGCTCAGGCGAGCCTCCTGCCTCAGCCTCCCAAGTAGGCTGGGACTACAGGCGTGGGCCATGATGCCTGGCTAATTTTTCTGTATTTTTAGTAGAGACTGGTTCTCACTTTTGCTCAGGCTGGTCTCGAACTCCTGAGCTCAAGCAATCCTCTCGCCTCGACCTCCCAGAGTGCTAGGATTATAGACCTGAGCCACCACACCAGGTGTGTGCACTCTACTTTCTTAACCCTTCATAATCCGGATGCATTTCATTTTTGGAAAGGGTGTGTATTATGTGCGGGTAAGTCTTAGACAGAATAACTGTTTTAGAGATGGCTTTTTTTTAACCAGTATATCAGGTGTTTTCAGAGGCTCTAATTATAATTATGTAAGATGGATTAATC